>JANBUP010000199.1:0-11402 GCA_027579525.1 Coemansia furcata | reverse complement strand
CTGACTCGCTGAATCCAGTGAACCGGAGCCATGACGCAATTCAGCGGCTACGGCCTGTTGTCGCTCTTTCTCCTGATTCCATAGACTAATTCGCCGCTCCAAAAGGCAGGTCGATACTCCTCTGCGCCAATTCGAAACAGCCGTGCACTTCGCCGACCAGCACCAAGAGGAGCCAGGCGCCGGCATACCGAAAGAGCGACTGTGGTTTGAAACTGATCTCAGCCCTAGCATGTTGGCGTTGTGCAAGCACTCAAGCGCAGACAATTATGTTGGAAAAATAAATATTACAAAAGGCAGCCAAGAAGAAAGAGGAAGATCTAAAGGTACCCTAAACAGACAGGGCCAGAGATACCATTGCTTGATCAGTAACGGTGGGCCACAAATCTGATCCAGGGGTGGTCTGAACGGTCTAGGACTTTATGACCTTTGGCATCTTGCGTTTGATATCATCCTCGACGTCGCTCTTCTTGTAGTAGTGTGGCGCCAGCTCCAAGAGCCACTTTGCGTCGATTTCAATAACCTGCCGCATAAACTCCATCGAGGTTAACACAAGCTCAAAGTAGACGACCAGCTTGGGCTTGTCTTCGTGCAGGGAGCTGCTCGGATGGATGTGCACGGTCTGGCGACGTTTGATAGTGGCATAGCTGTCGCCGGACTTTTGCAGCCGCGCGCTGTTGTAAAAGAACCCAGCAGTGATGGCCTTGCGAATCGGCTCCGTGTCGCCTGGGTTCGGGTTGGACTCTGGGATGATCTCCACTCGCTCCATCAGGCCAATTATCTGGTCCCGCAGGTCGCGAGCACGGCACATGGACCTGTACTGAATAAAGTTCTCGTAACACCACTGCATCGAGCACCCCGTCTCGACCCACTGCTCCCAGATCGTCAGCAGCACGATGTGGTCACCGCCAGGACGAACAAAGTTGGCGTGGGCCCGATCAGCCTGCACCTTCTTCTCCTTTGGACGGTAGAACACGGCCGACGACACCGACAGCATCGCGCATATCGACGCCAGCTCCTCTGAGCAACGGTACTTTTCGGAGGCCAACAGCGCCTTGGCCATCATCGGATCCATCGGAAACTCGGCCATTCGGCGCCCCAGCTTGGTCAAGTCGCCGCGATCGTTCAATGCGCCCAGCGCATACAAGTGCTCCAAGCTATGCTGCAGCGCCGCCGGGCTGGGCGGGTCCATAAAGTCAAACTCGATCAAGTTGTTGATGCCGATACACTTGAGCATAAGGACCACGCTCGAGAGATTGGTGCGCAAGATCTCGGGCGGCGTGTTGGCCTCCATCTCGCTGAGAAATGCGTGCTGCGTGAACATGCGGAAGCACTTTCCAGGGCCCACGCGACCCGCACGGCCGGCGCGCTGGTTGGAGGAAGCCTGCGAGCAGGGGACCACTTGCAGGGACTCCATACCCGTCCGCGGGTTGTACGAGTTTTGCTTGACAAAGCCCGGGTCAATCACGTAGACCACGCCGTCAATGGTGATCGAAGTCTCGGCGATATTGGTAGCCAGTACCACTTTGCGCGCACCCTCGGGAGTCGGCTCGAATATACGCGCTTGCAACTCCGACGGCAAGTTGGCGTAGATCGGACAGACAATGAGCTCTGCGACCTTGCTGCCCAGCGCCTTCATCGCCTGCGACAGACTCTCCTGCGCCTGCTCGATCTCGTCCTGGCCGGTCAGGAACACCAATATATCACCCTTGGGCTGCGAGGCGTGGATCTGAAGCACGGTTGTGACGCACGCCTGCAAGTAATTGGCCTCGGGCGCCTTCGTGTTGTAAATGTCCACCGGGAATGGTCGACCTGGGATCTTGAAGATAGGCGCGTCGTCAAAGTACTCTGAGAACTTTTGCGCGTCCATCGTTGCACTAGAGATCAGTAGCTTGAGGTCTGGTCGGAACCGCGCAATGTCCTTGACCAGGGCAAACAAAATGTCAGTGTGCAGCGTGCGCTCGTGGCTCTCGTCAATCATGATGACCGAGTACCCGTTCAGGTCCGGCTCAGTCATAAACTCTCTGAACAGCAAGCCGTCGGTCATGTAGACAATCTCGGTTTTGTCCGACGTGCAGTCCTCGAATCTAATGGCGTACCCGATCTCGCGCCCGAGCTTGGTGCCGACCTCCTCGGCAACGCGCGCCGCGACGCTCATCGCCGCCACACGACGCGGCTGCGTGCACGCAACGCGCTTCTGGTTCTTTGTGTAGCCCGCCTCGCGAAGGTACTGTGTGATCTGCGTCGTCTTGCCCGAACCCGTTTCGCCAACAATAATCAGGATCTGAAACTGCTCTATGGCGGCCAGCAGGTCCTCGCGGTACTTGTAGACAGGCAACGACTCGCGGACCTCCTTGATAGTGCGGCGCTGCCGCTCATAGGCATCGATTGCTAGCTGCCGCGGATCCTCCTTTTTCTCGGCGTTCATCGTGTCCTCCAACACAAAGTCGATGCTGGCCAGATCCAATACGTAGTCATACTCCTTGCCGCCCGACTCTGTTGCAGCGGCGGCCTTGCCTCTCGCGCCGACATCGAGTTTGCCCTTTCCTACCTGCTGCTGCTCCCACTGCTCCTGCTCGGTAAGTACTGGAGCGCCGCCCTGCTTGGTGCGCCGGGCGTCGGGGTCCTCGTAACGCTTAAAGAGCGCATCCTGCTTCTTTTTCCGGTCGATCTTGCCCTTTTCAGTAATGTAGTCCTCAGGCATGGCATACGTGTCCGTCTCGTCGCTAATGTTTTTGCGCTCCTCGGCAAGGCGCAAAAGCTCCTTCTTGTACTCCAGATCCTTGATTTCCTTGTCGGTAAGCGTCTGCCCCCTGAACAGCTCCTCTTCGTCGGCAATCTCTTGGCGCAAGATCTCTAGACGCTGCTCTTCACGCTGCTTGAGATACTCCTGGCGAGCTCGATTGCGGATCTCGGGAAGTGCCTCGCGTCGTGCATCACGGTCGTTGGCAAGATCGCGACGGCGCTGGGACTCTGCATCGTTGGCGGATGAGCGGTCCTCCACGATCTTTTTCGTATGGTCTTTGTCCTTTTGCTTGAGTCTTTCGGCAAAGGCGTCGCGCTCCTCGGCGTCCTTGTCCATATCGCTCTCATGACCTGCGTCTCCATCGATGCCATCGCTGGGCTGTGTAGGCTCAGTTTGGCCATCGACTATGCCTGCCTTGGCACGCTTGATCCGCTCCTCAAGTGCGCTACGATCTTCTTCGTCACTGCTCCACCCGCCCTGCGCCGTGGTTCTTTTCCGTCCTCCAGCGACGCGAGAGCGTGGTTCAGAGTCATTCTTCGGCAATGTAGAATTGGCAGAGGTGTCGTCCTCTATGCTCAAGTGGTTCACACCGTCTTTAATAGTAGCTGATGACTGGCGTGGGCGGCCGATCTCAGAACCACTAGTTTTAGTTGGCTTTGGCTGGGCTGGCGCAGGTGTCATGGACTTTTTTCTAGGTGTGCGAGTAAATAATTCTTTGGCAAAGGCGTCAGTCGCCTCGCCCTTGGGCAAACCAGCAGAACTAAGCGATGTCGCCAAGCCGAGAATACTAGTGCATTCTGAAGCCAAATGCAAGACATAGTCAACGAGCTCGCTGCTAGTTTCGCCGATGAGGTCGATTATAGTGTCGGACGCCCATTCGCGCAAGCTCATTATAGACTGTATATTAAAATAGAAAGGAAGCGTAGAGATAGGAACTAGAAATTCCCAGGTTTGCCCCGATTTTCGTGCTAGTTTTCCTTGCGGCAAGCTAAGCTTGGATTTATGGCAACAAAAAGCAGACCACAATCACCGCATGGGTGACAACTAATCGAGATCTCATGTCACTTGAATATCTGCTTTGCTTTTCCTATATTCTCTGCCGTTTTCCACTTCTGCCAGCCTCGAGACGGACTCACAATGGGTCGGACCGCTTACCAGCACTACATCCCACCGGTGAACTTTGGATATGTCGAGAACGATCTGTACCGATGCGGGCAGCCAAACGAGCTAAACTTTCCGTTCATGGAGAAGCTAGGACTGCGGTGCATCGTATGGCTGGCGCCCGAGGAGCCGAATCAAAACGTGATGAATTTTGTCGACGACCAAGAGATTGAACTGCACCACCTCGGAGTACTAGAGAGCGGCAATGCCTCGGACCCGATTACCGAGGACATGATCCTTGAGGCCTTCAACCTGATATTGGACAAGAAGAACCACCCGATGGCGATAATGTGCAACATTGGCCGGCACCGCACAGGCACGGTTGTTGGATGCCTGCGCAAGCTGCAGCGCTGGAACCTGGCCTCGATTTTCGAAGAGTACCGCAGGTTTGCCGGGCCCAAAGTGCGCATCCTCAATGAGCAGTTTATCGAGCTCTTTGATACAGACTTGGTTCGAATCCCAGTTGACCCGCCCGAGTGGCTCTAGGGAAAACGCTATCTGCTATTCTCCGAGCCACATGTATATGTGATGCTGTCGAGCGAGGCAGGACGCATCGCCTCGCATGGAGTAGGTGCAGCGCAGAACGGAATAGGCCAGGGGAGTGCGAAGCGGCGCATTTAAACATCCGCGAACGCTCGGCTGCTGACAGCTTAAATCCTCCGCTGATGATGATGGCGCACTCACATTTATTCGACCCTCTTTCTTTTGCGCACAACTCTCCCTTCTTCTGTATTATCCATTTAATATCTTTAAAACTCCTACATCACACCACCTCTCCTGTTCCACCCAGTCGCTTGCCGCTGAATTCGACGCCACATGCAAGGAGATATGACCGAGGGTAACACTGCTGACAACTCGCTAGAGGCTTCGGGCATCCTAGTCGACGACGCACAACCGGAGACTGTGGGCTCGTCCGGTAGCTCAGACGCTGGCGTGGATGCTGGTGCCGTCGCCGTTCAGCAGAGGGATGTAGCTTCGTCGCCCTCAGTGCCGGTCGCAAGCGAGAGGAGCGTGCCTACCAGTTCCACCAGGCGACTCAGGAACAGCCATGTGGTGGCCCTAGCGCTCAAGCGCATGCTCAAGGGGCCGGCGCCTACGCTGGACCACATTATCCGCTTCCTGTCTACTGGTAGCGGCCATGACAAGTTCTGGATGGTAAGCACTCCGTCTGTTTGCACCTGATATTTCACATGCCAACCTGGACCACAGCAATCTCCCCGTTTACTAAGTGCATCATTGCGAGCATGCTTGGATAAGTGTAGATGACCCAGTACTTTACAAAAGTCGTCGTCTGGCTTTTTGCCAAGCGTGGCCAAAAGTCGGCCTCGGAGCGCGTACGCACGCTGTCCAACTTGGTCTCGGACTATCGCATCATGATCCGTCTGACTGGACTAGTTCCCATGGCCCAGTATGTCCGCTACGCTGAGCAATTCCCCGCGCAGACGCGGCTTCTGCAATGGCTTGACCGCATTATGAATCTGACCTTGGTGTGCTACTATCCCTTGGAGCATATCTACTGGCTTGGCGCGCACCAGATTCTCCCGTTCTCGGAGAATCTCGTCGACCTCTCTGCCTACTGGTCGTGTCGGTTCTGGGCCGTGTGGGTCGCCATGCAGTTTGTGCGACTTGGTGAGGAGTACCGCCTTATCCAGGGCAAGAGACGGGAGATCTACACTCGAGATAAGATTGATGCGGCGCAAATGCAAGTCGAACTGGATGCCGTTAGTGCGGAGACTAAGAGCTGGAAGACGCAGCTGCTTATCAACGCCTGCTACTTCCCGCTGACCCTGCACTGGTCTATTCGCGGCTCAACGTTCCCCGACGTAGCAGTGGGTATCTGCGGCACTGTCGCAGCAGTCGCACAGGCGTGTAATGTTTGGAAGGCAACCGCATAGGGTTCATTATTTATCATAACTGTATTGAATGTACTAGAAGAACCGTCTAAAAGCTGCCAGGATACGTGCTCTCGAATACCTTGATCTTTTCCGAGCAGTCGGGGAACAGCTTCTCGTTGCCGGGGCTAACGTACAGGGCCTCGGCGTCGCTCAGCAGATTGCCCTTGACATCCTCCAGCTGTGCGGTGATTGTGGCCTTGCGGCCCTCGATCTTGGCAACCTGGGTCTTGAACACAAGGATCTGGCTGGCAACTACCGGCCGGCGGTAGTTCACCTTGAGCGAGCCGGTAAGCGCAATGTTGCGCGGGAGGTTCCAGAACGCCGGGCGCGCAGTGACCTCGTCAAACAGCGTCGCCTGAACGCCGCCATGCACGATGCCGTCGTGGCCGCAGAGGCGCTTGCCAATGTGAACGATAAAGACAAACTGCTGGCGATCGCGGTTCAAAAAGACGACAGGCTCGACGCTCATCTTCTCTGGCCCATGGAGCGTGCTTGGGATAAACGCATCCTCAAACGACTTGTCTTTGTCGTGCCAGAAATACGGCAGCCGCTTCCACTCACTGGAGTTCTCCAGGCACTCCTTGGCGATATCCGTGTCCATCAGCTGGGCCGTTATCGCTGCGTACTCATCGCTCGCAGTTTCTGTTTCCTGAGCTGGCTGCTTATCTGTGAGAGCTTTTTTGTTGCCGACAAAGTTGATCCAGCCCTGGTCTACGCCAAACAGGCCGACCGAGACGCCAAACGCCATGCAGCAGGCTGCCCACGTCGCGAGCATGGACGGCGAGAACACGTAGCTGGCTCCGACGCCTATCATCTTAGACTCTGTTGATGGCTTTGTTGCGCCTTTTAGGGCTATGCGTTGTGCTGTTGATCGGGGGATTGCGTACGCTCGAGCGAACTGACGGGTAAAAGAACAAAGTTTGTTGGTTACAGAATGTCTAAACATAAACGAAAAGAAAACTTTAAGGGGGTGCGAAGAGATATTTATACAGAATTGAAAAGGTCTGACCGCTTGTTCATCCAAGTGTTGTCCTGAGTTAGACACTTGTCTTTCCACGCCCCCCAAAAAAAAATAATTAAGGCGGATCCACAAGGCGCAGCAGTCGCGCCCCTTGTCCAACCAGACATCCTGCTACTTTTATTGTGCAATACTTTGCCGAGGCGTTTCCGATTCCCCCGATCTCCGGCGGGGCAGCTGGCCGGGCCGTCGAGGTACACCTCTACTGGCTACACAGTGTCCGAAGCACAGCCGCGGCAATTGGGGGGCTGTGTAATGCGTCGGCGGAAGCGGGCAGACTTGTTCATCCGAGGAAAGGAGAGAAGGCCACAAGCGTATGCACCACACCTCCCAGCATGTGAAATCGAGCAATGTATGTCGTGGAGTATTAATTTGCCAATACACCATCGCTCGCAAGTGAGTTTACAGGCCGAGCTTTTGCCGCGCGCGCAGATGAGGAGTTTTAAAGTTCATTACTGAAACAAGGAAAAGTACAACCAAAATACACTACAATAGACAGCGTTCCTGCCGCTGTCTGTATATTACATACGACTACGTCTCAATATGTGTTGCTCCTAACGAGATGCGCGGCACACATTGATGTTGAAGATGGTCACCGTATAATTTCTTCGGACATAGTTCTCATAATCAATTCTTTAGCGTTTTCTAGTGTTGGAGGCGGCACATATTCCTTTTTCCCCTGCATCTCTTCGTAGACAGACCTGGATGCCATGCCGATCATGTATTTGTTGCCCATCGATTCGCAGCTAGAAAATAGCAAGCTGTTCAGAACCGTGTTGTTGTCGTTTGTAAGTATATCCATATATGAGGACCCGGGTATAACATTGAATGCAACCACGTCGGATTCTTCACAACCCAAATTCAAGTCGTAACGTGATAGAGTGTATTCTACAAGATACGAAACTGGGGTGTCCTCGCCACTTAGAGTTGTTTCGATTTGACAGTACGAGTAGTCAACATCGCTTTCGAACACAAATACTAGAAACTCTGTTATGTCTCCCATTCGAAGCTAAGTATCAATAAAAAAAAGTGGAAAAGTGAAAATAGTAGAAGAGAAGAGAGAGGAAGAAAAGAGTTGGGCGGTCGTCCGTCCCCTCTTTTTATATAGCTCTGAACAGCCAAAGAATGGTTAGTGGTGACTTTAGGCTCACCCCTACGATACTCACGAAGAAAGCACACATTTGGCAAGTTTCTTTGTGTGTGGGTCTTACTAGCAGCCGCCAAAGTAGAAGTGCATTCTTTGAAAATGCACTATTATTGTGTTTGGAGTGCTTTTTCCGCAGCTCCTAGACTTTATTCTTCCGAAAATGTTTGACATGCGTGTGTATCATTGGATGTAAATGTGCGCTAATATAGGTGACTTCCCAATCACGCAAGCGAAGGAGGGGTTTGGTTGTCCCTGCCTTATTAGAATGGGCTTGGCGAAGTGGGTTAGACTTTACAAACAACACGTTGCCTCGGTCGTTGGCTGTCGATGGCTTTGGCGTTTTGACGCGAGTTTTGATCCGATCACACAAACCAATCAACAGGAGTTGGATTTCGTGGTAGGCACGCTCAGTATGCGTGTCTCATCAGCCTTTTTTGCTCCTTGGAATGGCTCTTTAATTTACTGGCACTCTTCACATTTAAATATTCTAATCAAGACCATCACTTTAGCACAAATGTGGGCAAACAAGCGCGCCGGACCACCCGCAGTGGGGCCCCAGAAAAGGCTGGTTATAAAAGGGCTCCGAGCAATACCGGCATTGCCTGCGAATTACAAAACAGACACACTCGCGCGTCTTCGAGGCGCTATCCAGGCTATTCAGCTGAGCCAACCCACTCCCCAAGGGCTGGAGGAGCTGTACCGCGACTGCGAGGGCCTCTGCTTGCACAAATTCGGTAGCGACGTCTACGCGATGGTGCAGGCCGAGCTAGTAGCATACACACGCCAGCGGCTAGATGAAATAAATCGCCTGTCCGACACGCCGGTAGGCGAGTCGGTGCTGCAGCTGACGACGCAGTTTTGGACGGGCTATACTCAGCAGCTGGACATGATAAAGTGCATCTTTCTTTATTTGGACCGCACCTATGTGCTACAGTCCGCCAACGTCGCGTCGCTGTGGTCAATGGGGTTGGGCGTGGTGAGGCAGTGTCTAGTTGACACGGACATGAAATCTAGGCTAGTACGGTTGGTTCTTGGCGAAGTCGCAAAGGAGCGGGATGGCAAACCGGCCGACCAGACGTCGTTGCTGGGTCTGGTACAAATGTTTGTCGACCTTGGGCTCTACTCGCAGTTCTTTATGCCGAGCCTCATTGATGTCACACGCGACTATTATGTGAAGGAGAGCAGACGGCTGGTCGGCAGCTTGGTCGCGATCCAACCTGCCGAGGGGCCGCGGCCATCCACCCCTGCGAGCGCTATGTCTGTTCCGCAGTATCTGGTGCATGTAAAGCTTCGCCTTGATGAGGAGACCCAGCGCGCTGCCCTCTACCTGAGCTCAAACAGCAAAGCGCCTTTGCTGAGCACTGTCCTGGCCGAGCTTGTTGAGAAGCACGCAGAGCGGCTCTTGACGACGAGTTTCGACGCAATGGTCGACGCCCACATGCTTGCTGACCTGGCCAATCTGTACACACTTTTGTCTTCTGTGAACCAGCTCGACGTTATAAAACGGTACTGGGCAATGTACGTCAAGAAGGTTGGGGTGCGCCTGGTGCAAGCGCCGGATATCGATGTTGGCCTGGTGTCCGAATTGCTAGCGATGAAGCAGCGCCTAGACGACATCGTGAAGAGTGCGTTCCAGAGCAACAGCGTACTTGCTCATGCACTGCGCGAGTCCTTTGAAGACTTTATCAATTCGCGGAGGAGCAAACCTGCGCAACTGACAGCCAAGTTCGTCGACCAGTGTATGCGCGCGGGCAGCAGATCGACGACCGATGAGGACATTGACAGCTTGCTCGATCGTGTGGTTGTGCTGTTCCGATTCATTCACGACAAGGATCTGTTTGAGGCGTACTATAAGCGTGACCTGGCCAAGCGCTTGCTATACAACAAAAGCGTGTCTGTCGATACTGAGCGTTCGATGGTCCAAAAGCTGCGCATGGAGTGTGGTCCAGGATTCACCAAGCGGCTCGAGGGCATGCTCCGCGACATGGACTTTACCAGCGATTTGGATGGAAAGTTTACCGGCTTGGACCAGGCGCAAGAGGCGAACGGCATTGGATTCCACACGAGTATCCTGACCCAAGCATTCTGGCCCACCTACGAACCCATGCCGTTAGCCGTACCTCGAAACGTGGAGCTGGCGCAAGAGGAGTTTGTTCAGTTCTACAGCGAAAAGCACAATGGCCGTAAGCTGTTCTGGCAGCCGAATCTGGGCACCTGCTTGCTAAAGGTGGAGTTTGACGAGGGTCCCAAAGAGCTCTCGCTAACACTCGTGCAGGGCACCGTGATGCTGCTGTTTTCTGAGCGCGACGTGCTCTCCTACGAGCAGATTCAAGAAAACACGGGGCTTGAAGACGTCGAGCTAATGCGCACATTACAGTCGCTGGCCTGCGGTAAGTGCCGTGTCCTTGCCAAGGAGCCCAAAGGGAGGGATGTGGCAGGCACCGATGTGTTCACATTTAACTCCGCATTCAAGTCCTCGCAGACGCGCATCAAGATTGGCCAGATCATGCTCAAAGAGGCAGAGAAGGAGAGCAAGGAGGTCGAGGAGCACGTCCAACTCGATCGCATGTATCAAGTGGATGCTGCCATTGTGCGGATCATGAAGGGCCGCAAGCAAGCAGACCACACGACGCTGATGACCGAGCTTCTGAGCCGGCTGAAGTTCAACTCTACGTCCGCCGAGGTCAAGGAGCGCATCGAGACGCTGATAGAGCGCGACTATATAAAGCGCGATGACGCCGACTCGTCGCTATACCACTACCTCGCCTAGTTGGAGGCCATTTGTATTACAAAACCAATCACCACAATAAAAAACTATGGATCAAGCCTGTAAAAATCTTGGAAAGTAGGGACGATGGTGGGCAACCACGGCGCACTGGGTTCTCGACCAGCGGTTGAAAAGCGTCCATCGTCACTCGTCATACCTCCTGTGGGATACACCGCCTGCACAGCTGCGTGTTAAACTCCCCGAGTTCTGGAAACACGCCCTCCGCGTTTGGCAACAGGCCAAAGGACGTTTGCCAGGCGACATCAGAAATCTACCCACTCAATCGCTCCTCGGTCTGCCGCTCGAGCACCCCTTGGCGACGTGTTCTTTCGACCCATCTGTGGCAGCAAACCGGCGGATGCGGGTTAATGGACTGTTCACACTGGATGACGCTTTCATGCGGGATCCAAGAACTGGCTCAGCTATCTCGCGCCCAAGCCACAGGCTCGCCCCATTTCAAATGGCCTATAAAGCTGTCAGAGTTGTCTTCAATCCATCGGTGCTCTCTAGCTTAGTCAGCTATCCTTCAGAGACGAATCCACGCGCCATATGGGCTCATGTCCAAATGGCCGGCGTGCCTCTGGCTGCCTACATGCCCCGTCTTGGCCGGGTGACTATGCAATCCGCAGAAATTACCCCTATGAGCCTGACGAAATGGGCAATTGAGGAGG
>JANBUP010000198.1:0-11417 GCA_027579525.1 Coemansia furcata | reverse complement strand
CCAATCCTGAACAAGTGGGTAGCTTTCTGGACAGATGCTAAAATTTTGGATATTTGCACAATCATGACTGACCCTCCCTGGCCCTGTTGATGGAACTGATGACTGCTATGAAGTGGAGTGCATTATTGGCCATAGATCTCACTGTGGAAAGACCCAGTATCTAGCCAAGTGGGCTGGCTATGCTGATGGTGAAGCCAACTATCTCAACAAGGATGCATCCAATGACAGTGTCATGCCTTAATTACGTGACTAGTGGGCCTATCACATCAGACTGCAGAACTAGTCAGTAAAGGATCACCCTCATGCATAATATAACTCTAATCTTTAGTATATGAGCCCTTGCTCAGTGATAAGGGCAAAATAGATTCTTTCCTCCTCACTTTATTACTCTATTCTTTACACGTGGTAGCATCTTTTACCCTTGTGGAGAATTTTGAAACATATGCCAAGGTATTATTTGTTGGCTTTTGTGTTTCTGGTTGTGCTTACAGTCTTGTGTTCTTGTGTGTGGTCCATGTTGACTGTGTTACAGTGTTACAGTGTTACAGTGTTAGTGCCTCCCCAGACTTCCAGCATATGGATGAGTTTGGGAACCCCATTGTCATTGAAGGTGGAGCTGCAGGCATCATCACCCAGCCACTTGCACTGCCAATACTGGTGCTGCATGTGGCAGCCAAGCAAGCCCCAGTGGCAGGTGCAGCCCCATCAAATGCCATGTGGACACTGGCAATGAACATGGAGTACTTGATGAGCAAGTTCACTGACCAAGCAGCCCATGAGTAGATTGTTGCTGCCAACAATTAGGCAGCATTACTGAACTTTGAGCCTGTGCTGATGTTCACACAAGTAGCAACCAAAGTGATGAGTGCATGGTCTACGTGGCAGGATCTGGACCAAGACAACTGTCCCTACTCTTGGGACAGTTTCCACAGCTATATATGTGAACATTGCCTCACAAAGATGACAAAGCATGGTCTAATCACACAGTTGATCAATCTGCCTATGAAATCAATGATAATGGAAGCATTTAATGCTGAGTTCCTCCACCTAGTCAATGCCATGGGTTTGGGTGCTGAAGCCTGGACCATGGGCATCTACAAAACACTGATGCCCCAACCACTCCAGGAATTGCTGGCAATGATGGGTCCCAAGACACTGCTATCAATTGCCATGGAGGCTACACATGTGCAAGTCAATGCAGCCATAGGTACAAACCAGCACCATGCAATGGATGTGGATGCTGTCAACCTTGGTTACAGTCCAGACAGGTCAGATGCTCACCAAAAGTAGGGAGGGAATGTGCTTAACCTCCAAGCATCTATGGCCAAAGCAGGAGTCTCAGACATGCAATTTCAAGAACATCTTGCCAAGAGACTCTGCGTCTGGTGTGGCAGCAGCAACCACATTGCTATTAACTGTGCAAAATTGGGAAAAGGTCAGTGAGAGTGGTGAACAGACCTACCCACTTTCATGTTGTAGAAGTTGTTGTCTCCTCAATAAACACTTCTGACATTAATGGTCTCAAGCACAAGTTGTGCCTACCCTTCAAGCACAAGGCAATTGCATGTCTAGCAATGATAGGTTCTGGGGCAGATGGCAAGTTTGTGAGCAAATGGATAGTCCATAACCTTGGGCTGCTACTGGAGCACCTGGAGTGGATGGTGTCAATCAAGGATGCAAAGGGCTGTGAGCTTGGGTGCACCAAGTTCAAAACCACTATTGTGCTACAGTTAGTAGGTGGCATGTTGATGCCTGTGTCTTTTTTATAGCACCAATAGCTGCACCATTCATCCTGGGCCTAAATTAGATGGACCACTTCCATGTGATATTGGATGTTCAAGCTAAGCATGTATCAGTTAAACTGGGTGACAAGTGGGTGTGGCTGCACTGCTGTTGGCTCCAGGAGACACCATTTATGCAGTCAGTAGACTCAGTGACGTTGAACTTGCTTGACCTTGTTGAGTTTGAACTGATGGTGAAGTATGACAACATCAAGTACATGGGTGTTGTGCACGTTAATGAATGGGGCATGACAGTGAGTGCACTGGATGCAGTGGGTTTTATGGATACAGAAATTAGGGAAGGGTGCAGCATCATGGAACAGCTCATGAGAGAGTTTGGCCAAGTTTTCAGTGAACCAGCAGCTGGCCTACCCCCTAAGCATGATATTGACCACTGAATCAAGCTGAAAGAGGGCACCCAACATATTGCGTGCATGCCATACCAACTAAATCCAGAGAAACTCAAGGAACTTGAGTGCCAACTAAAAGCTCTGGAGGAATCTGGCTATATCTGCAAGTCCAACTTGCTGAGGGGAGCACCTGTACTATTTGTAGACAAGAAAGATGGCTCAATGCAGCTCTACATTGACTATCAGGCTCTAAATGCTAAAATGGTGTGCAACCAGTATCTGTTACCCTTGATTGATGACCTGATCATGCAGACACATCATGCAAAGATATTCTCAAAAATTGATTTGCATCAGGCATATCACCAGGTGTGCATTGTGGATGAAGATGTGTCAAAGACAGCATTTAGAACTTGGTATGGTTTATATGAGTTTATGGTTGTGCCATTCAGACTGTGTAATGCACCAGTGACTTTCCAACAGTTTATCCAGAATGTGCTGGCTGGTTTACTGGATAAGGGCATTGTGGCATATCTTGATAACATCTTGATTTATTCTGAAACATCAGAGGAGCATGAGGTTTTATTGAGACAAGTCCTGACAAGACTACAAGAAAACTGGCTCTATGCAAAGCCTGAGAAGTGCAAGTTTTTCAAGAAACAGATCAGCTTCCTTGGGCATGTGCTGTCACTGACAGGTGTAAGCACAGAGCCACAGAAGATTTCAGCAGTATGCAATTGGGGTGTGCCTACATCAGTAACAGATGTCAGGGCATTCTTGAGCCTTGCAGGCTATTATCAGCACTTTGTGGATAAGTTTGCTGAGCTCTCAGTGCTGCTCACTGACCTGCTCAAGGATGACATTGACTTTGTGTGGGATAGCCAGGTGCAGGCAAGTTTTGACCAACTAAAGCAAGCACTGATGTCAGCACCTGTGTTGGCTACATTTGATCTGCATGCTGACAAGTGCCTAGAGTCTGATGCATCAAACTATGTGATTGGTGGTGCATTACACCAGAAGGATGCTGATGGTGACTGGCACCCAACCTGCTATTTCTCATGCAAGATGTCTAATGCTGAGTGAAATTACAGAGTTTATGAACAAGAATTGTTGGTGCTGGTCAAGTGCCTCAAGGAGTGGGAACATTGGCTGAGCTGCAATGTCAAGATTCTGACAGATCACAAGCTGTTGGAATATATCTTTATGCAGCAGGATGCTGGCAGCTACAAGGCAAGCTGGATTGAAGTTCTGAGCCACTATGATGCTGCAGTTAAATACCACAAGGGGGCAGACAATTGGGTGGCAGATGCATTGTCCCAGGCACCAGAGCTACGTCCTGTGGTGGAGGTAGCACCACCCATAGTAGTAGCTGAACTGGTGGTGCCCAAGCTGATACAACCACCAGTCATTATTGCACCAGCTATTGAGCCACCAGTTATTGAGTCACCAGGCATAGAAACCATAGCACAGCCTGAACCAGTAGAAACTACAGATACTGAGATGGACGATTTATCAGTGCAGTTTAGCAAGCTCCAAATATATGCCATGGACTTGGCGCAACAATCTCCACAAGCAATGCAAGTGGTATTGTTGCACCCTTTTGCTAAACTTCCAGCATCAGCTCATGATGACGATGTGGGTTATGATGTAGAGATGCCAGAGACAGTTGTGTTGCAGCCAGGCGTCACAACCAAAGTACTGCTGGGCCTAGCTGTTGAGGTGCCAGAAGGTATGTTTGTGAAGATTGAAGGTTGCAGCAGGCTTGCTGCCAAGGGAATCCAACCAGCAGGTGGCATTGTTGACTGGGGTTATACAGGTGAAGTGTCAGTGCTGCTGCACAACACCAGTGGCAAGCCAATGGCACTGGAGGCAGGCTCTCAAGTAGTGCAACTGGTGGTAGTTAAAAACGCCAAACTGTGGGTGATGCCTAGAGGAGTGCAAGGATTTGGCTCAACTGGTACTACATGCACTATTGCAGTGATCTCAGGTTGGGCAGTTGATGTGTGTACACTGCTCAACAGCTACAGTGGTTTCCAAAATTGTAACACTGCTTTTTAATTTTGACTCTAAGTGCAAGTATCTTTCTCCATGCATGTCATATTGCTATGTGACTAATTTTATTGGAAAGCGCAGAGTCGACTCTACAATAAATAAGTAACAATCTATTGTTTGGTATACTATTGACTATGTTGTTACTATTTATGCATGGATTAACTACATCTACTTGTGTTTTGTCAAGGATGAAAGTAATTTACTCTAGAGCTGTTTTCTCAGCAAATATTCTAGGTATTATCATTTTGTTTCCAGATTTATTTTTCATACTATTGTCGCTAAATATTGCACTCCTCTTTTCCAACAATGAAGCACCTCTCCAAAAGCACCAAAGATTCTATCCTCTTCCAACTTGACCAAGGGGTTAGTTACAGTAAAATCACCAAAGCAGATGGCATGGATAAAATGACTGTTGCTCAACTGAAGAAAACTGAGCATCTGACTATTTCACGCCCAAAAAGCGGTTGTCCCAGAGTACTTTCACAGCATGACAAAGCATATATCACTCACCTGCTTAAATCAGGAAGACTTGACACAGCTACGCAAGCAACTAGGGACCTGCATTTCAACCTTGGCAAGGTGGTATCTGCAAATACTGTGTGCCAGGCTCTCATGGACCAGGGATTGAAGTCAGCAAAGAAGAAGAAGCATCCACTACTCTCCAAGAAAAATATTAGGGCTCATCTGAAATTCGCAAAAGCACATAGGAACTGGAAGGTGGAGGACTGGAGGCATGTTGTCTGGTCTGATGAGATGAAGATTAACTGTATCTGTTCTAATGGCATACAATGGTGCTGGCCACGCAAGGGCAGCAGCTTGGAGCCAAGGCTAATCATCAAGACTGTAAAACATGGTGGCAGCTTGATCATGATCTGGGGGTGTATGACCTGGGATGGCCCTAGGAATATGTTCTGGATTAAAGATACACTGGTCAAGGAGATGTACGTTGGAATCTTGGATGAGAGGGCCTTACCCACGTTGAACAGGCTGCACTTCAAAGATGGCATCACTATTTACCAGCATGACAATGACCCCAAGCACACATCCAATATCATCAAGCAGTGGCTGGCAGACAAGAATGTTTTTGTGCTTGGCTGGCCCTCTCAGTTGCCAGATCTAAACACAATCAAACACCTTTGGGATTGGCTAAAATGGAGTCTCCAAGAATATGACAGTCATCTGAGGAACATCAAGGAGCTGTGGCAGCAGGTGCAAAGGGTTTGGTTCGAGTTCAAGCCTGAGGAATGCTAATGACTCATAGATAGTATGCCAAGGCAAATTAGGGCTGTTTTGAAGGCCAAGGGCGGATCAACAAACTATTGACAATTTAAAGCACAAAATTTTAAAAACTAAGATTAATTAAGATTTACTATGCAAATACACATGGAATTACATATAATAAACGGTATGACACTAATATTTTATTTACTGTAGAGCCGACCCCAGGCTATTTGATAAAATCAGTCTCAGAGCGATCCGACACTTGTGGACAAAGATATTTGTGATGGAAATCAGAATAAAAAAATGGAACAATTTTGACTTACTGTATAACTGCTACTAGATATCACAAATAAGCTATATCAAAGAGGAAGTGATGAATCTATTGGAGCATGTCACCTGGTGGCAGTTTAAATACTAGTGGACATGGGTGTCTAATAGATAGACAACCTCTAGACAACCTATACATGACTCACACATATAAATAGCACACTAGTTGTGATCTGATCCATGATTGAGGCATGACAGAAACAGATTCAGAGAAACGAAATCCTCCAAGCCTGTGCCAAATGGTAGTGGTTCTAAAAAGCAGCTAATTACCTCAATGGTCAGACCTGTGAACTTGGAGATTGTCTGGAGAATGATTAGAAGTGTTTGAATGAGTTTATTAAACATAACTGTGCCAAGAAGAGCAAGGCACAGGCTAAAATGACAAAGTCTACATACAATATGACAAGCAGCTAACCTGGAGAGCATGTCACACTAGTTCTTATCAATGGTCATTTGGATAGTAGTTTAGATCTAGTTTGCACAAATCAATGACCTATTGGTACTTCACTAAGATGAGGCAATGCTGGATGTATCTGTGTCTTCATCATCATTGGCTTGCTCAATCTCAACATAAGCAAGTGTTATTACTTGTTCACTCACATAACCCAACTCTGACATTGTTTTACTTTTGTTGGTAGCAAGTACAGTAGTAGTATCACCTTTAACAAATATCTGTCCTGCTGTATCATATTTGTAAAAACCATAGATTTTTGTGCTGAGATCATCAAGTGTATTGGTTGGGAAGACTGTAATATTAAAAATGGCTGGACTGTTTTGGACCACCTTTGGCTTAATGGCAAGATAAATGGCGCTAGACATGTTGTAGTTGGTAATAGCAGATGTTGATGATACTGTGATAGTGTTTTGAAAAGTAGAGAATAGAGGAATTGCATTTTCTTTTTATACCTAGAGAGGTTTGACAAGACTTTTAAAAGCACGTAATAAATGGTATTCAAGGTGCCATATTTCAAGAAACACATTTTCTTTTGTGCAAAGTGAATAGCGTCATCATGACTAGAGACAGTTGCTTGACTTTCTTTGCTGCAAAAGAAATGGCGCGATTTGCGTTCGTTATTGGCTCATAAATAATGGGCGAGGGATATACACGTGATCGGCTTGGATTTGTCAGGGGGCGTGGAAAAGCGAGCCGATGGCTCACCCTAATCCGTGTTACACGCCTTGCTGAGAAATAGATTAAAAATGCAAGGAGTAGGGGGGAATCGAACTAGATGACACATAAAAAGGCGAAGCAAGGTCCAAGATTCCTTTTCGATCTCTTGTGTTCACAATAATCATTTTTATCCTTCACAAGTAACTCGTACAACGGTTTATTTTATATAGTGCAAATGACTGATATTAACAAACTCTCGATCAACACTATCCGTGTTCTGGCGGCGGACATGGTGCAGGCGGCGAATTCGGGACATCCCGGTGCGCCGATGGGCTGTGCTCCTATGGCGCACGTTCTGTTTACGCGGTTCCTAAAGGCCAACCCCAAGAACAGCAAGTGGCTCAACCGCGACCGCTTCGTGCTGTCGAACGGGCACGGCTGTGCGCTGCAGTACGTGCTGCTGCACCTGATGGGGTATCAGGTGACGTTGGACGATCTGAAGAACTTCAGGCAGCTGGGGTCGAAGACGCCCGGGCATCCCGAGAACACGCACACGGACGGCATCGAGGTGACGACGGGTCCTCTGGGGCAGGGCATCTCCAACGCCGTTGGTATGGCGATTGCCGAGCGTCACTTGGCGGCGACGTTCAACAGGCCCGGGTTCTCTGTCATCGACAACACCGTCTACGCGATTGCCGGCGACGGATGTCTCCAGGAGGGCGTTGCGTCGGAGGCGAGCTCATTGGCCGGGTAAGTCTTTAAAAAAATTATGATTGGATGTGCTGACGAAGGAACATAACTAATGCCGCACTTTTTTATTATTGTAGTCACCTCCAGTTGGGCAACCTCATCGTCCTGTACGACTCTAACGGCATCCAGATTGACGGGTCAACCAAGCTCGGGTTTACCGAGGACGTGCTTGAGCGCTACCAATCGTATGGCTGGCACACACTGGAGGTAGCTGATGGCGACAACGACCTCGAGGGCCTGACGCGCGCCATCGAGGCCGCCAAGGCAGAGACTAATCGGCCGACGCTGATCAAGGTCGAGACCACCATCGGCTTCGGCGCTGCCAAGGCCGGCACTGAGGGCGTGCACGGCGCGCCTTTGGGGGCTGAGAGCCTGGCGGCAGTCAAGGCGCTGTTCGACTTTGATCCTTCGCAGAAGTTCAGCGTGTCGGATGCCGTGTACCAGTACTACGCCGAGCGCGCTGCCGAGGGGGCGCGCCGCGAGGAGGAGTGGCACGCGCTGCTGGCCAAGTACGCGCAGGCGCACCCCGAGCTGCACGCTGAGCTGGTGCGCCGCATCGAGGGCCGCCTGCCGGCTGGGTGGGAGAAGGCGCTGCCGCGGTACACGCCCGAGGACAAGCCCGTGGCGACGCGCAAGCTGTCGGAGACTGTCATCAACGCCATTGCCGGCGTTGTGCCTGAGCTGATCGGTGGATCCGCTGATCTGACGGGGTCGAACCTGACGAGGTGGAAGGGCGCGGTGGACTTCCAGCCCGAGTCTACGGGGCTGGGTAACTATGCTGGTCGCTATGTGCGCTACGGCGTGCGCGAGCACGGCATGGCTGCGATTTCCAATGGTATTGCGGCGTATGGTGCCAACATTCCGTTTGCGTCGACGTTCCTCAACTTCATCTCCTATGCTGCTGGTGCTACGCGGCTGAGTGCCCTGTCGCATCTGCGCGTGCTGTACATTATGACGCACGATTCGATTGGGCTCGGCGAGGACGGCCCCACGCACCAGCCCATTGAGACCATGGCGATGTTGCGTGCTACGCCCAACTACCTCAACTTCCGCCCAGCTGACGGCAACGAGGTGTCGGCTGCGTACTTGGCGGCGCTGCAGCACAGTGACCGTCCTTCGGTGCTGTCGCTGACGCGCCAGAACCTGCCGCAGCTGGAGGGTTCGTCCATCGAGAACGCTTTGTTGGGTGGGTACAACCTGCACACGTACGGTGCGGGTTCTAAGCTGGACCTGCTCATTGTGGGTACTGGGTCTGAGACGTCGCTGGCGGTGGATACTGCGAAGCTGCTGGCGAAGGAGAATGGGCTGACTGTGAAGGTCGTGTCGATGCCGTGCTTGGAGCTGTTTAACGCGCAGTCGGATGAGTACCGCCACTCGGTGCTGTCGCCCGGCGTGCCGTCAATTAGCGTCGAGGCGCTGACTACCTTTGGCTGGCACAAGTACGTGCACCGGCCCATTGGCATTGACTCGTTCGGTGCGTCGGGTCCGTTTGACAAGCTGTACAACCACTTTGGGCTTGTCCCCAATGTCATTGCCACGAAGGCGCTCAAGCTCATTGAGTACTACAAGGACCGCCCGGTGCCTACGCTCGATCTCGAGTTTTAAATAATGGGGTTGTTGTTGTTTTTGTTTTTCTTTATCAAATGAATGAAATATTTTTCTATCATTATATCCGGTGTTTTTCAGACCGCTTTTGGTTATAAATAGAACAATAATGCGGTTCAGTTCGGCTCGCAGTCTATCTTTCTCTCTCTCTCCCTCCTCTCCCCTCTTTTTTTTTTCTCTTTCGGAAATATTGCGAGTCTTTTTTTCTTTTTTCTAATTTATTATTTTCTTTCAAAAAGGCGTGCGGCTTGAAATTCTTCTTTTTCTTTATTATTTTAATCTGTATCGTATTTACACAAATTCCTCGTTTTCCCCCCCTCTTTTCCTTTTTTTATTTCCTTTTTGTATTTACATTTCTTTTCTTCTTCTACTATGCTTTGGCGTTTTGGACTTCAGCATGCGTCAAACATTGACAAGCTGTTGGATAAGGAAGACTTGACTTTGGAAGAGGTACTTGGCGAGCCTGATCTCTTGCAGGAAGTACGCGAGCAGAACCCGAAAGTACTGACCTAGTAAGTGAAATAAAATAATAGAAAACACGTATTATAGTTGTCAAGGTACTAACTCTCTTTCTTTATGTAGTCTTGTTCTTCCGCACAACTTGAAGCAAATGGTCGAGTACATTGCCACGGAGGAGTTTTTCAAGTTTTCTAAAATGGCATCCACCTCCTGCGAGGTTCTCTGCAGCAACAGCATGGCGTTTGCCGAGACTCTCGTAGCAGCCTACGCTGCACGCGATTTTGCCGAAAGCGACGAAGACGAAGACGAAGATGATGATGACGACGAAAATTATGAAGCGGAACAGGGCGTGATTCCTTCTGATGGCGGTAGCGGCGGACCGCGGCAGCACCTTTTGGAGCTGCTGTGGGGTATTATGCGGCTGCCGAGCGGCGAGGTGGACGCGCAGCAGGCGACGTATTTCTCGCGCGTAATGTGCAGCGTCCTGCAGCGCAAGCCGTACGAGACGTTGGATTTTGTGCGGGCGCAGGGCGACGCCGTGGGCCAGTTCCTGGCGCACCTGGGCGTGTCGGCTATTGTCGACCTTTTGCTGAAGGTGATTAGCCTGGAGGAGCTGGAGAACGGGCCGGGGATCATCGCGTGGCTGAGCGACAACCACCTCGTGCCTCTCCTGGTGGAGAGGTTGGGGCCGGGGTACGATGCGGAGACGCACTCGCTGGCAGCGCAGGTGCTCCTGGATATCATTGCTATTTCGCAGTGCAACAACCCGGCGCAGCCGACGATTGGCGCGAACGCTCTCATTGAGGAGCTCAAGAGCGAGGGGACGGTGACGCGGCTGGCGGACTTTATGCTGGACCGCACGGCGCCGTTTGCTACGTCGACGCTTATTAACTGCGTGTACATTTTCATTGAGCTCATCCGCCGCAACTACTCGGACGCGTCGTCGGAAGACGTCCTGCAACCGGTGCCGGCATCGCCCGATACGGATGATCATGGGGAGTCGCCCGATGCGTCGTCGTTGTCGCGGGGGTCTGCGGCGGGAGCGCGTATGGCGCATGTGGATTTGTCGGATATGATGCGCGTGCTGGCGCAGCGTACGGGCGACCTTGTGGCGCTTCTGAGGGAGCCGCGCGGGGATACGACGCCCGTGGCGACGACGCAGGGGATGCGCGAGCCGCTGGGGTTCGAGCGGCTGCGTATCTGCGAGCTGTTTGCCGAGTTGCTTCATTGCTCCAATATGCCGCGGCTCAACCAGGGGCTGGCGGGGGCTGACAGCCCGACGGTGGCTGAGGGAGGGGTGGGTAGCAATGGCGAGGATGGGGACGGCGCATCGCAGTACTCGGATGTGGCGCCCGTGGTGAGCGCGCCGGGGGACCACGATGCGGGAAACACGCCGGTGGGGCAGCTTCTCAAGTGGCGGCTGATTGAGCACGGGGTGTTGCCGGTGTGTGTTGATTTGTTTTTCCGCTTCTCGCTCAACAACTTTCTGCACTCGGTTGTGTACGACGTCATGCACCAGGTCCTCAACCTGCCCCTGGGCCTGGAGTGCAACGTGGCCTTGATCGTTGTTGCTTTCCGCGATGTGAGGATTACGTCGAGGATTGCGCAGGCGTGTGCTGCTAACGATGAGGCGTGTCGCGTGCCCCGCGGTGTGCGCCTCGGGTACATGGGCCATTTGACGGGCATCGGCGAGGAGGTCGCTAGGCTGCTGGAGCTCTCGGGTGCTGCCTTGGAGCCGCTTATTGCGCCCTATATCGACGGGGA
>JANBUP010000197.1:0-11428 GCA_027579525.1 Coemansia furcata | reverse complement strand
GTCATATTCTTCTACTTTTTGTGGCGCGAGTTCCGACACTTTATTGCCGTGCGGCAAAGCCACTTTTCTTCGCCGACCTACCAGCGCAAGCTCCAGTCACGCACTCTTATGGTGACGCGTGTGCCTGCCGACATGCAAAGCGATGGTGCGCTGCACGCCTTCATGACCATGTGCAGCAAAGGAAGCAGCAGCCAACCGACGCAGGCGTCGATTGCGCGCAAACTCGGAGAGCTGCAAGAGCTAATCGACCTGCACGAGAAGGCGGTGCGGAGACTGGAACGAGTGTTGCACAAATACCTTGCTGGCGACTATATGGCCAAGCCCCGCCCTATGACAAAAGTCGAAGGAGTGGCTACCGATGCCATTGAGCACTTTTCGCGCGAGATTGCCGCTCTCGAGCAGCAAATCGATATGGCACGGCAGCAGACCAACACGTTTAATCCGACTAGCGTGGGGTTTGTCTCGTTTGCCACGCCGCAGCTGGCCCACGATGCGATGAGCACGATGAAGAACGCAAAGCCGACGGCTGTGGCCTTGGCACCTCACCCAAAGGACGTCATATGGGGTAACGCGCAACTGCCTCGCTCGCGCCGTGTACGGCGACTCTGGACGGCTCGGCTCATCTCGGTGGCATTTTGCTTTGTAGCGTTCTGGCCCGTGGCGGCACTGACATTTATCGGGGATGCCGTGAACATTCAGATTATCTTCCCAGGGACGACCGATTTCTTCAATCGCCATAGCACTCTGACGACGATCTGGCAGACGACATTCTCGCCGTTGATTCTGACGCTGTACTATATCGCGATTCCTCACGTATTCCGCGCCATCAGTCGGTACCAGGGCATTGCGACGCATACGGGGGTGGAGCGGTCGGTGCTGAAGAAGATGTACGTGTTTTACTTTCTCTCCAACATTGTCGTCTTTACGCTGGTGGGACTTGTCGTGCGCGCCGTGCTGAAGAAGACGTCGGTCAATCAGCTTACGTCGACATTTGCCCACGATTTCATTCAATCGCTGAACCAGAAGGCTATGTTCTGGACGGCCTACGTCTCGCTGAAAGGTCTGAGCGCCATGCTGGAGCTGGCGCAAATGATCTCGCTCGTCGTTATTTTCATTAAGCGGTACACGCGCGACCTGACGCCTCGCGAGCTGCGCGACCTGACTCGCCCACCAGAGTTCGACTACTCGCCCGTGTACTCGCTGTACCTGTGGGTGTTCACGATCAGCATGTTCTATTCCTTGTACTCACCGATTGCGCTTCCTTTTGCCTTTATTGACTTTGTAATGGCGTACTGGGTGTACAAGTACGCCATCATGTACGTGTACACGACGAAGCACGACACGGCGGGAGCTATGTGGCGGTGCGTGATTAACCGGATGATTGCCTCTGTGGTGATATTCCAGATCTACCTTATTTGCTGCCTGAAGGCGCGTATCGACGAGTTTACTGACCACACGGCGCAGTGGATCGACCAGATGTCTGTCGTCGTGTATGCCGTCATTCCACTGCCCGTTATCACGACGGCATTTGGAGTGTGGCTCGTTCACTTCTGGGTCAAGCCCCGAGTCGAGTACATGGTGCATTCGGCCGAGTCGGCAGGCTTTGACGCCCACAAGGCAGCTGCCGAAGACGCTAGTGCGGCGGCGACGTTGGGTGACCGGTTCCTCCACCCAATTTTCTCGCAGCCTCTGGCTACGCCTATGGTTGATAAGCGCGTGCGCCACTTGCTGCCCAAGGTGTATCGCGGTCGGACCTCGATGCTCATTCCCAACGACAAATTGAATGAGTCGAAGCTCGCTGGCGCGTATTATGCTGACGGCAGCGCTAGCAGGACGTTTACCAATGCATCGACTGTGTTTGGCTCGGATACATTGGATCTCGAGAGCGTTATGGATGAGCGCGACCGGCGTGACTTTGACGGAGCTACGACGCCTGTTCCAGGCAGTGGCCGTGGTGCTGGGCGCATTGCCGTGGCGCCTAACTTTGGCAATACGGGCAGTACGCAGTATGCTCATGCGTTGTCACGGAGCTACTCGGTTGAGAGCAATGGGTCGGGCAAGGGCGGGCGTGAGATGGTGGAGATGGACCACTTGGTTATTGGCAACAATACCAGCACGAGTAGGGCGAATTTGCTGGGCCATGCGCAGCCGTTCATGTCGTCGCAGTCGTCGGATGTTTCGGATCAGGATATGGACGAAATGATGATGATGACGTCGTTGTCGCAGAACTATCGCCAGCAGCAGCAGCAACAGCAGCAGCACGCAGCCCAGTCTGTTACCTATGCTGATGATGTTCAGGGCCAGCAGTACTATCAACCGCAACAAGCTCAGTACCATCAACAGCCTCAGTATCATCAACCTCAATACCCGCCACAGCAGCAGCAGCAGCAGCAGGCGTATCAGCCTCAGCCTCAGTCTCGGCCACCGCACCAGCAGCATCAACCTCAGCAACAGCCTAATCGGCAGCCAAGGCCCACACGTAACGTTCCGAGGTGGGATTAGATTTTTATTTTCCTGATACACGTGACGGACATCTTGGCGGCCGCAAAATAAACACGGCATTTCTTTTTATCGTTTCTCTTAGTATTCTTTTTCTTGCATCTCTAATTACAATTAATAATTCCTTTCTCAAATTCATAACATTATGAGCAAGCGCCGCACAACTGGCGGGTCGTGGGGCGACAGAGGGTTTAACGGAGACGATGAGGCTAATCAGCGGACGTTGGAGGGCGAGGCGATTCCCATGCAGCAGCTGAGCCGAGACTCGTTCTCCAGCACGTTCTCGACGGACACACCGCTAATGGCGACAGTGGCGGATTTGGACCACATGGCAGATTTGCACCGACACAATGACGAGCATTCGCTTTTGCCGCAGAGCTCGGCGGCGGGGCGGACATCGCCACTCAACCCACTGGACAACACGTTCAAGCAAAAGTACGCGGCGAACGTGGTGAGCAACAACAAGTACAACTTTCTGACGTTTCTGCCGCTGGTGCTGTTTGAGCAGTTCCGGTTTTTCTTCAACCTGTATTTCCTGCTGGTGGCGCTGTCGCAATTTGTGCCGCAGCTGCGCATCGGGTACCTGCTGACGTACGTGGGGCCGCTGGTGTTTGTGCTGGCGGTGACGATGGCCAAGGAGTGGCACGACGACCACGCCCGGCGCCGGCGGGACAGCGAGGCGAACGGGCAAAAGTACCAGCGGCTGACGGCGACGGGCGGGCGGCAGGTGATCGCCAGCTCGAAGATCCGCGTGGGGGACTTGATCCTGATCGAGAAGAATCAGCGCGTGCCCGCCGACGTTGTGCTGCTGCGGACGACCGAGTCGTCGGGAGCGTGCTTTGTGCGTACGGACCAGCTCGACGGCGAGACTGACTGGAAGCTGCGTGTGGCGGTGGCGCCTACGCAGAAGCTGGCCGACTCGGCGGGGCTGTTCGAGCTGCACGGCACGGTGTATGCGGATGCGCCGCACAAGGACATTTACAACTTTGTCGGCACGCTTCGCATCACCGGCAATGCGGACGGGTCGTCCTCGGATGTGACGCTGCCGCTGGGGGTGGAGAACACGATGTGGGCGAACACTACGCTGGCGTCGGGAGCTGCGGTGGGGTACGTGATCTACACGGGGCGCGATACGCGGGCGGCGATGAACACGGGGCAGGCGAAGACGAAGGTGGGGATACTGGACACGGAGGTGAACCGGCTGTCGAAGATCCTGTTCCTGGTGACGCTGATCCTGTCGCTGGCGATGGTGGCACTGGATGGGTTCAAGGCGGTGTGGTACGTGACGCTGTTCCGGTTCCTGATCCTGTTTTCGTCGATCATCCCGATCAGCCTGCGCGTGAACCTGGACATGGGCAAGTCATTCTACTCGCTGGGGATCGAGCGCGACAAGGAGATTGCGGGGTCGGTGGTGCGTAATTCGATGATCCCCGAGGAGCTGGGGCGCATCGAGTACTGCCTGACGGACAAGACGGGCACGCTGACGTGCAACGAGATGGAGCTCAAGCGCATCCACATGGGCGTCATGGCGTACACGCTGGAGACCAGCGACGAGGTGACGCGCCACGTCAGGCACCACGCGCGGGGCCTGCACCAGAGCGCCGACGCCACGGCCGTGACGTCATCAGCAGCGGCCATCAGTGCGCACCACGGCGGCAGCAAGGCTCGGCGCGACATGCCGCAGCGCGTGTTCGACATGGTTGAGAGCCTGGCGCTGTGCCACAACGTCACGCCGGCCGAGGACGATGACAGCAGCAGCAGCGGGGGCTCCGCGCAGCGCATGGCGTACCAGGCGTCGTCGCCCGACGAGGTGGCCATTGTGCAGTGGACGGAGCTCGTGGGCGTGGTGCTGAGCGAGCGCACGCTGACGACGATGACGCTGCGCCTGGACGCCCTCAGCGAGGACGATCACGCCGAATCACCGCAGCTGATCTACGACATCCTGCATGTGTTCCCGTTTACGAGCGAGTCGAAGCGCATGGGCATTGTTGTGCGGAGCCGGCTTGGCGGCGAGATCTACTTCATTGAGAAGGGCGCCGATGTGGTGATGGGGCCGATCGTGCAGTACAACGACTGGCTGGACGAGGAGTGCGGCAACATGGCGCGCGACGGCCTGCGCACGCTGGTGGTGGGGCGCAAGCGGCTGACGCGTGCTGCGTACGAGCGCTTCGACGCGGCGTACCAGCGCGCGAAGCTGTCTGTGGTGGGGCGCGCGGCGGCGATGCGCGACGTGGTGGCGGACTACCTGGAGAGCGACCTGGAGCTGCTGGGCGTGACGGGCGTGGAGGACCGCCTGCAAGACAACGTGCGCGCAACGCTGGAGCTGCTGGGCAACGCCGGCGTGAAGGTGTGGATGCTTACGGGGGACAAGGTGGAGACTGCGACGTGTGTGGCTGTGTCGGCTCGGCTCGTGCGGCGCGACCAGCTGATCCACGTAATCGCGAATCTGCGGGCGCCGCACGAGGCGCGCGATGCGCTGGAGACGCTGCGGACGCTGGCGGACTGCTGCCTGGTGATCGACGGTGATTCGCTGCAGGTCGTGCTTGATTTCTACCGCGACGAGTTTGTGCAGCTGGCGGCGCAGCTGCCTGCTGTGGTGTGCTGCCGGTGCTCGCCGACGCAGAAGGCCGACATTGTGCGGCTGCTGCAGCGCGCCACGCGGAAGCGCGTGCTGGCTGTGGGCGATGGCGGCAACGACGTGAGCATGATCCAGGCTGCTGATGTCGGCGTGGGGCTGGTGGGGAAGGAGGGAAAGCAGGCGTCGCTGGCGGCTGACTTTTCCGTGCTGCAGTTCTCGTTCCTGGGGCGCCTCCTCCTGTGGCACGGCCGCAATAGCTATAAGCGGTCGGCGAAGCTGGCGCAGTTTGTCATCCACCGCGGCCTGATTATCTCTATTATGCAGGTTGTCTTCTCGGCGCTCTTTTACTTTGCGCCCATTGCGCTATTCCAGGGCATGCTGCTCGTCGGCTACACTACGGTGTACACCATGGCGCCTGTGTTCTCCTTGGTGCTGGACCGCGATGTCACTGAGGATATTGCGCTTCTGTATCCCGAGTTGTATGCGGACCTGACGAAGGGGCGGTCGCTGTCGTATAAGACTTTCTTTTCGTGGCTGCTCATCAGCATCTACCAGGGCGGCGCGCTGATGCTTTTGGCGGCGTGGCTGTTTGATACCGAGTTTATTCATGTTGTGTCGATCGCCTTTACGGGGCTTGTGCTGAACGAGCTTTTGATGGTTGCGCTGGAGATCCGCACGTGGCATCGTTGGATGGCCTGGTCTATTCTGGGGTCCTTGGCTATCTATGTGGCGTCTATCTGGGTGCTTCCTGCGTACTTTGATCCGTCGTTTATCCTGTCGACGGCGTTTGTGTGGAAGACTGTTGTTATTACGGCGGTGTCGTCGGTGCCCCTGTATATTATCAAGTTC
The DNA here is from genome assembly GCA_027579525.1 of Coemansia furcata. Lineage (NCBI taxonomy): Eukaryota > Fungi > Kickxellomycota > Kickxellomycetes > Kickxellales > Kickxellaceae > Coemansia > Coemansia furcata. The sequence goes on along the minus strand of JANBUP010000197.1, from coordinate 5,502 downwards.
CTGCGCCGTATCTATGCGCCGCCTGCGTATGCCAAATTGGCCTAAGATATTATTTATTATTGATTCCATATCCTGCGCGGGCTAGAATGCCCATGATAAACTCTGTCTTGTCTATACCGTATTTTAAATGTGCTTCGGGATGTCCCGTCCACTTGGCTGCCAAATGTTTCTTGAGCTCGGCGTACTCCTCGCACGCATCCTCGTGCTCGCGCAAGTACCCGAGAAACAGCGTCTTGCGCGTGTATTCGTCGTTGCCCATTTGCACCATGTGCACGTGGTAGCCGGGGCGCTTAAAATACTCGCGTCCTGGTATCCCAAACAGTCCCTTGTATGTGTATCCCAGTTGGGTCATGGCTTCGACGCATGGAGTGAGGTTGCTGAAATCATTTACTACTACTTGCATGTCGATTATCGGCTTGGCTGCCAGGCCTGGGATGCTGGTCGACCCGACGTGCTCCACCTCCATTACGTACTGACCGATGGCGCTGAGTATCACGTCGCGCTCATTGGAGAATTGTACGACCCAGTTCGGGTCGTAGTCAACAACCACAAAGGGGTCGGAATAGGCGGTGAGGTCGTCCGTAGTCATTTTTATTAAACAAAAAATAGAGAATGATAGGCGAGAGAGTAGCGAGTCTAGGCTTACTTGACCATTTTTCGTTAACAGAGAAGTGTGGGACTATTGTCTGTAATTGACGTTAAGATGTCACACGCCCTCTGGGGATGGCCCCATTGTCTGCCCTGTAGCTCGCGGACAACAAGCATGTATATTACTGCCTATACACTCATGTCCAAGTTGCTATTGTCTAAGGTGTTTATTTGGGGGCGCAATGACGTTATATTTTCTTCAGTCTTGTTTGCAATGACGTAACTTCTTTTCTCCAAAGAGTATCTGGTTTTTAAAAGTCTTGATCTCCTCGCAGTCAAGCACCTCTCGCTCTCCAATCAAGCGACTTTAACTCGAGGAGTCCCAAGTAAGAGAGGATAAAAGGCAAATTCTTTTTCTTATTCTAAACTCTTCTCACTTCTCTCTCTATTCTTTATTCGCTTTTATATAATAATAATAATGGAGGATATAACTCAGGTAACCAGGATAAACGTATTTTACAATCATGAGAGTGGTCTTTTACATGCTGCTGCTTTTAGTGTGCGACCAATGGCGTACTCTAGTGTCATCGAGTACTTGGGGAAAAAGTGGCCAAAATCATGTGGTGGCGTTTTAGCTATCCCTATTACCGCAACCCGCATTATTGTCGATCACAGTACCATTGCAACCACGGATTACTTTCTTGTGTTTGACAAAGTAGGCGAATTTGGATCAATTGTGGACACAGAAGAGGCCAAAACGTTTGGTCTCTATGCCTACTTTGTTGCGAGAATAAACCCATCATCAGTGGGATATGTAGGTCTGTGGACGGCACTAGACGGCATTGCTTGGGATAAATTCATTGCAGATAATCTCAATGTTAATATTTAGTTAAGGCCTTTTAAAAGTATAATATAGTAACTTTCCAGAAGAGTACAGAGAATAGTCTATTGACATTAGCCAAGAATCCAACAAGGTGACAATATTTTGACTGTCTTCATTCACAGACCATTATAACGCTTACTCTTCTCTGGTAACGTCCGGTTGTAAACAATGTTGCTCGTTCTTCCTCTTCGTGGCTGTATAAGCACGCAACTACCATTCCTTGTCACTTTCTTAACTCACTACACATCTCTATAGAACTCATACTTTCTTGCTCAGCATAGCTGTTACAATGCGGGGCCATTCTATTTTGTCAGCTAGCCTAATTTGGTACGAAGTCAAATCATGCACTTTGTAATGAAGAATATACTATAGATATGTTGATATTGGGAGATTCGTGTCAGTGAAGCTAAAGGGCTTATAATTAATTTGACGACAGCTAAGGCGCTTACATAGGCACCGGCTGTCGCATATAAACTGCGTATAAGTAGTACGCCCGCCAGTGCTTCTATAAACATCCGCCGATGGGTGTATACTTGCGCGCACATCGCGATCGCGCGTGTCCAGCAATCGCGCAGCCGGTCACATGACGCCCGCCTATTTTTTGACGTCACACTCTTTTTAAAAATGTAAGAAACAGACTTCAAGCTAGTTCTTTGAGTTAAGAACTTTTTTCCCCTAAGAAATTTTTTACAAACTAAGTGAAAAAAATGCCTGACCTCTTGACCTTTTCTCTTCCCTTCTTATCATATTTTGTCAATTAACTTTATATTTATCATGTCTGACACAATCAGGGTCAGTGTATTTAGTTATATCAATGAGGATTTTACACACGAACGTGATTATAATGTCTATCAAAAAGATTGTGTAGTCGCTGTTATGCTCGTACGAAAAAGATTGGAAATCCCAGAGAAAGTAGCGTCCTATATTATTGCGAAAGATGGCTCTAATAATTATAAAAATATGGATAGTGATTACATTGTAGTACATCATATGCAATCTGAACATGAACATGAAAATGCCATTGGAGTGTTTAATAGTACCCCTTACTATGAACACTTCAGGTCCCTAGCTCAGGAGAAGTCATTTGGACAAAAAGTATCGTTTACTCTGGATGGTCATCCGTGGGAAAATGTCAGTTTAGACAATCTCGGTGTGGATGTAGAAAGTTTATTTGGAGGGCAATTGGCCGATGAAAACCGCATGACCACTCTGTGGTGTAGTTCTGATTAGTTGAAATACAAAGGGCAGTGCACAACAGTAAGCTATACTTTATTCTAGATAATACATTATAACATATTGTAGAGCTTCCTCATGAGTTGTGTCAGAGCATTAACTGCTCACCGCTCGGATCAGGCCAATATATGATGGATTGAATTTCTAGCAGAGAGCAAGTCACAATATGTACGTGGTAGTCAGTGCTCAAGTTCGTTGTTGTGATACAAAAATATGACCAACAGACACTATAGTACTTGAGTGAGGTTTTGACTGGATATCGGTCGCAATACCAGCTATTAGAGGTAGAAAAAGAGTAGCGTCTTATTTTCAATATATATTTAATTGAGAAACCTTGTTCCCCATGAGTCGGACCTTGTCCCCTATATTGCCTCTTTCAAACTCGTGATAGTCTTGTCCATGTTGCTGTTGTTTGTCGATTTGTGAGGGGTACACTGACATTGAATCATTGCCAACGAGAATGGAAAAGCGTTGTCCTTTTTTCAAAGAGTCAATTTTAAAGTCTTGCTCTCTCACAGTCAAGCACCCCTCGCTCCAATCAAGCACTGTTTTCTTAGAGAATCTCAGTAAGAGAAAAGAAAATATTTTCTCTCTTTCTTTAAACTCTCCTCTAATTATTTAAATTCGCTTTATTTACTAATGATGGATATGACCCAGGGAATCAGGGTGAATGTGTTTTATTATTATAATAATGGTCTTCGTCATGTTGCTTCTGTTAATGCTTTACCAGACTCATACCTTAATGTCATCAAGTGGCTAAGGAAAAGGTGGCCAAAATCAATGTATAACTACATCGCAATCCCTATTATACCAGAGGGTATTGTTAACGACTACAGTATGTGGGCAACAGCCGACCACTTTCTGGTGATTGACATCGAGGATAAATTTCACTCATTTTTGGCTTCAGGTGTGTATTCATTACTGGGTCTCTATAACTACTTTGCGAGCCTCGTAAATCCAGCTTCAAAAGATTATGAAGATGATTGGACTGAGCTAAGAGAAACTCTTAACAAATATATTTCAGATAAGCTTTGGAATGAATACATGGTGGACATTCCTTGCGAAGAAGACGTAGTAGACATCCCCCAGTGAATACAATTAGTATACAAGTTTTACCATTATAAGAATGTTAAGACAACTTTACAGACTGGCGAATAGATAAAGGTATAATATCAGCCGCAGACAAAGTGTGAATATAACAATAATCTGCTAGTATCCATTCACTTAATGAGTACACGCTATGCTTCATAGTATTTGCTTGCTCTAACATTATCTTCCTGGCGTAAACCGTGGTGCTTTCTATTCCTCTCATCTGAAATGTAAAGTTAGGTGCTGCCATCTCCTTGCTATCTGGGGCGCACCACACTTCACTGTCAGTCTCGTATTTTTTGCTCAACATAGCTAGTACAATGCGGACCAGAGTATTCTGTTGGCTGACCTATTTTAGTACACGGTCAAACCATGCCCTTTGTTAAAAAGCGGGAAACAGACTTTAAGCTAGCTCTTTGAGTAAAGCACTTTATTCCCCAAGAAATTTCACTAATTGGATGAGAAAAATAGCTTGACCTCTCGTCTCTTTCTCCTCCCTTCTTTTCATTATTTGTTAATTAACTATTGCTTTATAATGTCTGACACAATCAGGGTCAGTGTATTTAGTTATGCAGATGAGGTTTTTTATCACGAACATGCTTTTGATATATGAAAGAAACTGCGAAGTTGTTGTTAAGTTCCTGCGAAAACATTTGCATATTCCAGAGAATGTAGTGTCTTCTATTATTGCGAAAGAGGGCTCTAATTTTAATAATATGGATAGTGGCTATTTTATAGTACATAATATGAAAAATTGTCATGAACATGAAAATGCCATTCGAGTGTTAAATAGTACTAGGCACTATAATTACTTCGAGAGCCTAGCTCCGGAGAAGCCAGTTGAAAAAATTGAACTGTTGATTCTGGAGGGCCATCCTTTGGAAACGGTCAGCTTAGATTACTCTCAAGTAGATATTGATAGTTTATTTGGAGGGCAATTAGCCGATAAAAAGAGCATGATCACTTTTTGGTGTAGTTCTGAATAGTAGGAGTACAAAGGACTGTACACAACAGTAGATTGTATAATATATCAAGAAATTTCATTATAACATATAGTGTAAAGTAGAGCTTCTACATGGGTTGGGTCGGAATTTAATGTTACGGTTAGCTAAAGGCTAGCGTAGTGTTGGGTAGATGGCCCCTTTGGCCCAATCTTAGGTTTATTTTTCAGATATCAAATAAATGTGGGCTACTAAGCTCTCCTTGCCCCTAGAGAAACTTGATCGAAAAGCACTTGGACGTTTTATGAGGGATGTAGGTGGGTGGGCACCTGACACTACGTTAGCCAAAGGCTAACCATGAGGTTGTATAGTATAACGTAGCTTAGCCGACAGGTGGCACTTCGTGTTGGGAAACCTCTAAGAAAGGCCCTGAGCGCGTGACGTATAATACTTGTGGTGGGTGTGGGTTGGGTGTTGGTCCAAGGAAGCAGTGGCTCAATTGGTAGAGAAGAGGGCTTGCATATTATCTGTCAATAAACCTCTGTTATCTTAAAAACACTTCCTTGTTCCCTGTATCGCTGGCCTTGTTCCCCATGAGTCTGTCCATGCTCCTCATAGTCGGATTCGTGATCCACTGTTGGGGTGCAATCAGTGGTTGGCTTGGCTCAGTACTCATGACTGAGTTCTAGTGACGACTCTTACGAGCCGTGACAACAATAACAGCTAGTCTCAATCCACAGCACGTGTAAACGCTATGCTTCCTAGAAT
>JANBUP010000196.1:0-11479 GCA_027579525.1 Coemansia furcata | reverse complement strand
CTTCCAACATCTCTGAATTTGTTGCCCTAGCTCTGGGCTATACCCCCTTCATATACGACGACTATCCAATCTACACCTCTGCTCTACCGTGCCCGATCTCCTAACAACAACTGCTATAGAATTTATTATTCCCAGATTTGTATACATCTTTACTCTGACAAGTAATGGATTAATATAGGGTAATAGTGATATTACTTCATTAGGGGTGTAGCTGCAATTAACATGGGCAGATGGTAGGTCTTGTACATATGTTTAAAGCACCGGCAAGATGTACAATTGTCAATAATTGTTGTAGCATCGATATCCAGTGATGTCCACTCATGGCGAATGCCTACTTGTGACCAAGGTCTATGCACCAAAGTATCCAAGTGTGTTAGTTGCGCTGACATGTGAGAGTGATTCAAGTGTCGAACTAGACTCAAGTGCGTCATGGCCAGGTCGGCATATGTGTGGTTGGAAGCGAAGTTTGGTGCGTGTTTGTATATATCAATGCAAGTATACTTGTGCGACTGATACAGCCGACGTTTAGTACTGAATAATAACAAGGTTGGAATGCGATGTACGTAGAGAGTTTCAATAGTTTGTATTTAATAAGAAGAAAAAACTTTGACACGCTCTACAAGAATGGAAAATACGATGAGGAATATAGCTAATGTAGCAAAACTTGAAAAGGGGTGGGCGATGGCGGAGACCCTGAAAACCGGCAGCAGAGCAGCGACAATGGTTTGTAGAAAAGGAGCCATTTCTACTGTCGATTGAATTGCAGCCAAAAGGCCCTTTTTAGAGCGGACAGAACTTTAAAAAGTAGGGAAAAGAAAATGAATCTAAAGGGATGGAGAAATAATGTTGGAAAGGTAGAGGGGGCAGGTAGAGACACTGTAAGTTTGAGGCAAGACAGCTGCAGCCTTGTGAACTGAGAAAAAATGGAAGATAACGAAAAAGCTTCCCTATCCTCTTCTGCTTGAAGCATTGCTGGAAATGCCATGGTATTTTGGTTGACGAACAGCACCTGGTTATTGGCGAGCTTCATGGCCTCCAGCCCTTTTTTACTTTATGTCCATAAGGTCTCTGGTTTTGCTTTTCAACAAATTCATCGAATATGTGCATATTGGGGCGATTTGTTTGAAATCGAGAACCCTAATATCCTTTGAAATATAGCGGACAAAGGAAGTAAAGTCTTGGATCGATTGAAATTGGGGTGGACGAGGATGAATATGAAAATAATTGGGCAGGTTCCTCTTTTTGCACTCTGATATTATAATTAAGAAACGCGCCCTTCTCCTCAGTATAACCCTACTACTTTTTATTTACACAATATCTACCCACTTTTACATTTCCTCCTCCAGTACTTGGTATTAAGGTCGCCTTTACTTTGTGAATATGGACGATGTTGTCATGACTGTTTACAAATTTGTTAAACACCCCAAAGCAGTATTAACCAAGTTGGATGATCTCAGCGTTAAAAACTACGGGTTTTGTGATAGCCATCCGCCGAAAGGAGACCCCAATTGCAAGGAGTGTGCAAAACGCAAATGTGCATTTCTTGGCGCTTTAGCAAATGTGGGGTTAATATCAGGGTTTGTTGGAAATTACAACAGACTTAATATTCATCTCTTCCCAATTGATTCGTGCAACTGTGTTATGCTTATAATGGTATGTGAGTATGCTGATTTTAAGGGCTTTCTGACTAACGGCAAATTCAATGACAAAACAGGTGATGACTGGCTGTATCGCGATGATACCAGGAAGTTGCTGTTAGAAAGAGAAGGAGGGTTTACTCTTAAAGATGTCGAAGCACCCGCTGTTGATGTCTACAACCCTCCCTGGCTGCAGATGCTGTTGAACGGTGATCCTTGAAGCTCCTCAGCGGTGGTAAATATAAAGTATTTTAAGCAAAATTTAAATAACAGAGTTTATCAATAAAGGAGCAATAAAAAAGAAGGAATTTACTAGAGCTATTGTACGGGTCTGGCAGAATTGCTGCACAGACGGATATGTCAGAAATCCATTGCCATAGGCGCATGGGATGGGGGAGAAACAAGACACTGCCTGCTTAGATGTTTCTGTCCTACGTCCTGGCTTGTCATCCGAATCGAGTCCTGTTGTCTGGCACGGTTTACCTTGACCAATTTACTTCAAGATGGACAAGGGCAATTACGTGAGGAATTCAGTGGCTGGCCTGGTACACATCTTCCCAGAATCCATATGTGAAGGGTTTATTTTTGCGAATGCTGAGTGTATACGCATGTCTCTATCGTTCTGTTTTTGTTGTATGGCGTGCAAAATTATGTATGGGGTATCCCAATAAATTCAGTGTACTTGTACAGATGGGAGGTGGCGAATAGAAGAAAGAGTCTCGGTGTTGCACACTGTTTTGGCCCCATATATCATCTTGTTTTCCGATATGTGATCACGCATTACATGGGGGGGTTTTGATTTGTGTGTGTAAAAAAAGTCATTAGTTTTGCTTCTTTGTTGTTTTGTAAATGGACACAGCGGTGGGCGTCGCCGATAAACCACCACAGGCGAAGCAGCCTAACAACCGAAAAGCTAAACGGCTCTATGAGCCGTTGCCAATGGTACGGCAATCCGCAATACTACCCCGGATGGGCCAGCTCCTCGACCACATAAACCAATTACTGCTTCGAATCAACCCGCTGCCGTCGTATTTGCCACGCATATCCCGCCTCATTCGCAATATATGGTCTGCCTCCACCCAGCCACTCAAGCGACTATTCTACGCATTAACGCCAGGCAATCTGTTTTGGCCAACGCTAGTATCCGCCCAGATCCAGGCAACCATACACCTAATTCGCAACGAGCAGACAGTAGTGGACTGTTTCGTGTGGGTACCCACAGAGTGGACGCTGTTGTGGCAGAAAGGAGCGTTCGGCAAAGGAATTCTGTCACGATCTGAACCGACCTGGCTCCCACGATTTACTAGAGGACAAACCACCTCAGTCAGCGGCAAGTTCCTGGAGGACATTACGAGACAGCGCCGTGGCGAAAGGCAGGCAGCCAGGGAAACTGAGACCAAGGACAAGGAGAGCGCCCTGGGTCTAACATTGATCCCGATCCCTTCACTCCCAGTGACTCCCGAAGAGGCGCAGGTAATGGAGCCCATGCAGTTGTCGTTCCACGAAACCTTGTTCCTCTGCGAAATGGGATGCCTACAGGTACGCGACCCCGAAGGCACGGAGTACTCGCACGAGGCGTTGTGGCACTTGTTTTGTGAGATTGATCGGTCGTCAGACTTTGCGCTAAAGCATGCTGCGTATTACTACTATCGGTCAAAGGGCTGGGTTGTCAGGAGCGGTTTAAAGTTTGGCTCGGATTTTCTTTTGTACACAAAAGGTCCCGCCAATTCACATGCCCAGTATTCGGTGGTTGTACGCCGCTGTTCGCAAGAACGGGCTGATGGCGTTGGTGACGAGGGAGAACCACGGGATGCCTCAGAGTCATGGCAGTTTATGTTTTCGCTGTCGCGAGTAACCTCGCAAGTACGCAAGACACTGATTCTATGCTACGTAGACCCACCCGCGGCAATAGATGCCGAGTCGGCTGAAGGACATATGCCGGCGGATTTGAAAGAGTACAAAGTCCGCGAGTTTGTCGTTAAACGATTCAACGCCAACCGAATGTAGTAGATTTAAAAAGGCAGGTTCATTAATAGAGCAAGTGCTTCAAAAACGACGGGAAAAAAGGTGAGGGAGTAAGGCGAAAGAAAAGGGAGGGAGGTAAGAGAAAGCACTGCCAAGGGGGGAATGCTGCGCCTTCAGTGGAAGGCCTTGTGCTCGAGCAGCATCTCATTGTTGGGCGGAAGACCGACAAAGGCGCGCATAATGTTCTCCATGGCCATGCGCTGCTTCGCCAAGGCATTGACGACAGGGGTGTTGGGAGCAACCACCGGGGCCTTGAGCATGTACGAGAGGATGGACAGCACGGAGTGGAAGGGCTGCCACTGAGGCTCGACCTCGTCAACATCGGTCTTGACGCGGTAGGTGACGCGGGTCATCAGCTCGGTCATCATAAACAGGTCGATAATAAGGGGGCTGGCAAGCAGCGAGTCCTCGCAGGTGTTGTAGATCGAGATGGTGTTAAGGCCACCCATGAAGATCTCGCTAACATACTCGTCGAGAGCGCGCTTCGAGTCGCCCACCGAGGGCACGTACTTGATGACGATGGTGTGGTCGGGATGCTCGCCCTTCTTGTACAAAATGTTGTTGGCGCCAACCATATCGTCGACCACGCTGCTCTTGGAGATCTCCTTCGAGCGGAACTGCGCGGGCGCCGACAGATTGCGGCCATCGTTGTTGCCCAGGTGGTTGTACGACGTGATAGCCAGAGGCTTGATGCCGGCGTTGACCAGGAACTCTGCCAACACCGACTTGATCTTGGTCTGCCCCGACTTGAAATCGTCACCGCCCACAAAGCTGCGCTCGCGCTCGGCAAGCTCAATCGCTCCGGGCACCAGAGTGTTCTGCGGCGAGCCGTTGACAAATGGCGCTCCCTCAAGGATCGACGCCACGGCAAACAAAGTCGACGGCGACACCTCAGCATGGCCGTTGGCAATGGCCTGGAGCAGGTTGTCAGCGGTATCGTTCACTCCGGCAATAATGTCGGCGTAGCGCTCGGTGTTGGCAGTCCACATAACAATAACGCGGTCCAGGCTGTTGGTCTGCTTAAACTCGCGGATGTCCTTGCGCAGCTGCTCCAAGTGCTCCAGCTTGGTGCCGCCAAGGACGTTGTCGGCACGCTCCTCTTGGTTGGCAGCAATAAAGTCCGGGTAGTAGACCGAGGGCAGGGGCTTGAGGGACTTGAGCTCGTCGTAGACACGGCGCTGGAGGTCGACGGGCAGGACCTGGGCACGGCGCATGGCCTCGGCAATGTTCAGCGAGTTGATGTCCCAGCCGCCAATGACAACGTCATTGGGGTGAGCCATGGGCACGACCTCGTTGAAGGGCACATAGACATCGCGCAGGTTCTCGTCGACGCCGAGCTTGACCGTCGATGCCATCATCACCGAGCCAAAGTAGTTGGGCGCCTGCGTGCCCTTGCGGGTCTCCCACGAGATCCCAAGCTTGTTGGCCAGGATGGCAGCAGTGACCGTGGAGCCGTTGTTGCCGCCCCATCCGACGAGCATAAGTCCGACACGGCCAACGCTGGTCTTGGTCTGGAACTGGTAGTGCACCTTGGTGGGCTTGGCCTTGAGCTGGCCGGTCTCGGCGTCACGGCTCACAATGGTCGTGTCGTACATATAGTCCGACTCGATGGCACCGTCGGCGTAACGAACGTAGGGCGAATCGACCTTGAAGGCAGTAGCGCCCGACGCGGAGCCCGGAGCGACGGCCGTAGCAGTGGCTGCGCGATTGGCGGAAGTGGTAATGTTGATAGGAGACATGGTTAAGATAAGTAAAGAAAAAGAAACTTTTTTATGGTGTTTTTAGTTGGGGTTTTTTGGGATCAAGACAAGTAGTAGAAATGGAGGAAGGTTCACGAATCAGCACACGAAGAAAGAGACGCGCTAATGCTTTTTAGGCTTTGGAAGGGTCCTCTTCTTTCCTCTGTGTGGATTGTGCAATGAAGCAAGGAGATTAGAAAACGTTGTGGTAAACGATCGCTATCTCGATAGGTTCCTAAAGTCTATTTGACAAAGGAATCCTTCAGTAGCGATATGTGTTTGGGGGGTGGATGGGGGGCTATAAGCAAGCAAAGAGAGGGGCTGGGAGACAGCGTGGCTTTAGAGTATATAATTTCTGAGGAGGGAACAGAAGGAAGAGAAGAGAGGGGAAGGTGTGCCTGGAAGTCTTGTCTATAATCTAGCCTGGACCTCGACCCACCCAAAAAGGGCATCCCTATCCCATGTCCAATGGTAATTGTCCAAGTCTGCACCTTTAGCACGTTGCAGAAAATCGATTGTGAATTGTGTTATCTTTGCTGCGCCGCCCCTCCCTACTCTTTTTTCCGCTCCAAGGCCGCTCTCTTGCCAAGCCTCTTTGTTTTGGAAGAAAGGGGCGATCTCTGTATTCTCGCTCCATGTGCATTCAAGTTGATCGCCGTTTTCGGAGCCAAAGGTTCCCCGCGACCCTCCCATGCCGTGAAATACATGCCTATTTAGTAACCGGTCCCGCCGGCTGTTACGCATATCCGCGTATGGAAGCCATCCGCACCCCCGACGCACCTTGAGCAAAGAAAAATGGAAATTTAAAGTTTAATTGTGGATTTCTCAAAATCTGGATCAGGGATTGGGGGATGTATCAGGCGCATGATGCTTTTGCATCACAATTGATGAAGTTAGTGGAGATATACAACATCACCTATGTGGAAATGTTCTAGACTTCATGCCGTAGCAAAACGTAGTGAGATTAGGGGGTATTTCTATTTGTGGCATTTATAGAAGCATGAATTTTCATTCTACTGTGCCCCTACTCCTGCTGCTGTACTCGGTTACATCTATTCCAAGCATTTGTTTCAAGAAGCAAGTATAAAACACCACACGTTTGGCCATCGTCACCTCAACCTCTTTACAATAATTTACAAACTGGTCTGCACTCACATCTTCTTCTGAACGCTAAGCAATTACAACAACTTCCTACTCCTTTTTTTCAACGATGGATTATGTCAACCGTGCCACTGGAGCTACCAAGGAGCAGATTGGTAAAGCGCTGGGTAACCAGGAATTGGAGACCGAGGGTCGTAACCAGAGGGCTCAAGCTTTGGGCGAGCAGCAAATCAAGAATGCTGAGGGTAGTGCGGCACGCGCTGCTGAGCAAGGCAAGTCTGCCATGAACCAAGCTGGTGACAAGGCCAAGAACCTCCGCGGCGGTATCAAGGAGCAGGTTGGCGAGGCCATTGGTAGCCAACGGATTGCTAACAAGGGTCGCCTGGATCAGGCAGAGGCGGCTGTTAAGGAGGCGGCTCGTGGTCAGCAGTAGAATCTATAAGGCAACCTCAAGTGGTCCACCACATTCAAGACTTTGTTGAAACCTTGAAATATACAATCCCTCCAAATTAATCAAGCGCATTGAATGTTATATACACAAAGCCAAATATCTCTGCTGTAAAAAAATCCACCGGCTCGCTTCAACCCAACAGAATTCTAGTATATTACCAAGAAGACAAGTCAGAAGCAATTGGCGCTAGAATGGAACTATTGACGGGTACGCGAGAATCAAGGAGGGACCGGGGCCTTTGCCAGCTTGAGCTGCCGAGCTGAGAGCTATTGGCAGATTAAGCACCTATGATTGTTTCTCACCCCTTTAACATGGGTGTAACTGTGCGATCATCCAATTCCACTTCATCCTCGATAAACGAACTGCTGCCTCATCTGTCTGGGTAATCATTGTCCACCAGACCCGTACAATAGCCCTAGCAGATTCCTTCTTATTATTGCTCTTTTATTAATAAACATAGCCAATTCCTATTAAAATTATGTTCAAAGTACTCTTTATCTACAGCCGCTCGTCAACTTCAAGAATCGCTGTTCAACAGCTTCTGCAGCCAGGGAGGGTTGTGGCCACCCGCTGCGGGTGCTTGGACATCATTAAGGGTAAACCCTCCTTCTCTACTTAACAGCATATTTCTGTTCTCATCACGATCCAGCCAGTCATCACCAGTTTCAACTATTATTTTGTTTGTCTCAAGAAAGTCCTTAAAATTAGCATAGTCACACACCATTATAAGCATAACGCAGTTGCACGAATCAATTGGGAAGAGATGGATTTTAAATCTGTTGTTATTTCCAACAAACCCTGATATTAACCCCACATTTGCTAAAGCGCCAAGAAAAGCACGTTTGCGTTTTGCACACTCCTCACAATTGAGGTCCCCTTTCAGCGGATGGCTATCACAAAACCCGTAGTTTTCAACTTTGAGGTCATCCAACCTGGTTAATACTGCTTTGGGTGTTGTAACGAATTTATAAACAGTCATGACAACATCGTCCATATTCACAAAGTAAAGGTGACCTAAATACCAAGAACTGGAGGAGAAAATTGGAAAGTGAGTTGATATTGTGCGAATAAAAAATAGGAGGTTTTCTGAGGATCAGGGCATAGCAGCTATATAATCCTGTAGGAAACCAAGAAAACAGTGTGTCTAAATTTTCCGCTTAGCGCGCACGTGCCACATTCACTCAGAGGGATCTGGGCCTACGTCAGAGTACAAAGAGTCATTGCATGTGCAGAAAATCTCAATGACGTGCCTCCTTTGTCCGCTATTTTTCAAAGAACAAATCATTTCATACTGACGTAAGTGGTTAGATAAATGGGTGTCACACTGACATTAGCAATCAAAGCAATGTATGTCTGTTTTTGGCGTCATCAGTGCGTCATATCCATGACGCGGATATGTGTCAATGTTGTTTACAGCTTAATGACCATATTATTAGTTTGCTAACTAGAGGATAATAAATCAGTATATGTTGCGCGTGTTTAGTTTTGCCTGAAAACAATATATTGTTTGCCATGGAGAAGTTAACATATTATACTTAATGCTATTGAGGCAATCGTTAGATAGATGGGCCAGGGGAGCAGCAATGGAGGCTGTGGAAGCGTTCTTATGTAAAGGGATAGCTGTCTAGAGTCCAACTAATAGATGCCAATGAGTCGTAGAAAGTGGTATTGTTGTAACAAACTTCTTGTTATCGTTGACTGGAAACCAGATCACGGTCACCAAGGACGGCTCACTAGCGAACCGAGCAAGGACTTGCAGGTCACTACCCAGGAAGCGACCAGCTGGGCAACAACGTTACACACCAACGTTCCAAACGATATGACACTGGTCCAGATACAAGATACAAGACAGTTGCGCGCAGATCATGGGCAAGGTTGTCTTCTCAGACATATATTGTTCTATAAAGCAATAAAGTATATAAAGTATATAACCGCATACACTAGAAACGCCGTTGAACCGCTAACCCGCATCCAGCCACCACCCTTTGCTAGTGCGACACTTGCTATAACATATATATAATTCGCTGACATGTCAATATCACATGCGAACGTCATCACATACGACACTATGCGGTCGAATGATAAGATGGGTAAACAATATTCAAGAACAGCTAATCGCCTGCTGTTCACTAGTGATGTTCATCAAATGTCCATCCTCCAATGAGACCAGCTTCATCAGCAATTACTCGTTTAAGCAACGCGTCTCTATTGTTGACATGATATAGCCAATCATCACCAGTATTATCTTGAATTCTTCCAGACTCAAGGTGCTCCTTAAATACGCTATATTTGGTACTCATTGCAATCACAACACAGATGCATGTACTGATCTGGAAAGGTATAAGGCTGAACCCATGAAGTTGATTCTTATACTCTTTCGTCTTCTTGAATTCCCGTAAAGCGCCATCAAATTTATCCTCATAACTTCTGCAGTTCCTACAATCAGGGTTCATATAATCTTTGTTATTGCCCATCTCTCTGAAACACAGCTTGCAGATCTCTATGTTAGTAACCGCGTAACAACCTACTTTGGTAAGAGTAGGGGATTCGCCGGCAGTGAACTTGTAAACAGTCACCTCGACTAAAGCGTTTTTTTCCATTAACAGGGTAACAACAAATAGTAAGCTCTAGGTGAGAAGGTGGAGGAGAAGTTGGTATTGTGAATGATATTGGAGGATTTTGTTGAGAGACAGAGCACGCCTTTTAAACACCCCGAAGATTTGTCACGAAAGGACGCTAGCACAATAATTCCACCTTGCGTACACCTAGTCCATTCACTTTGAGGGATCTTGGTTTATGTCAGAGCACACAAAGCGTTACAAATGTTGGAAACCACAAAGATGTTTTTTCTTTACCACTTTATACTAAAAAGGGTAACCCTTGTCACACTGGCATAAGCACTAAAGCAATGCTTGTCATCTTGATGTCAATAGTTGGGCATGGTTTTTCTCTCCTTGACATAATACTGACGATGATACTTTCTTTATTCCCGAGGGTGGCAGCTAAATATATCTCCTGATTAAATCAGTGCGACACTCAGTATCTGTGAACAGATGGTGCTCCTGTTGGATTCGATTGCTCTATCGAGATACTTGTAAGTTTTGTGGGTTCTTGTGTTCTTGCTTTATTAATGCAAGTAAGGCATTGCATGTGGCTGACAACCTAGACCACGCATGTGAGACATTGGCGTTGGAAGAACAGGGAAGGGCTTGATGAAAAAAGTTTATGCATAACTAGCATTTTCTTCCACAAATTGTTGCAGCAACCATCGCTGTTGCTCATGGCATGGAAAGTATTTAAGGGTAGGTTGTTCGGCTAGGTCGTACAAAATCTCCAAATATCCACGGTTCACAATATTTTTTTAACTTTAAGATACTCATCAACTTTTTTATCATGGACTTTGTCAACCGCGCGACTGGAGCTACCAAGGAGAAGATTGGCAAAGCGCTGGGCAACACGAAGCTGGAGGCCGAGGGACACGCCCAAAGGGCTCAGGCCTTAGGCGAACAGGGGATCAAGAGCGCCAAGGACACTGCGGAAAACACTGCCGCACAGGGCAAGTCCGCCCTGAACCAGGCCGGCGATAAGGTCAAGAGCCTCGGAGGCGATGTCAAGCAAAAAGTCGGCGAGGCCATTGGTAGCCAGAAAACTGCAGCTCAAGGTGGTTTGGATAAGGCAGAGGCGGCAGTTAAAGATACGATTCACGGTAAATAGTAGAATCTGGACGGCAAGTGGTCCGTACGAGACCTTGAGGCCTTTATCTTTTGTAGTCACACTGTATAATATAAGGGCACATCAATCAGGTCATATTACATCGTTGAAGCTTCTAAATCCTTTGGAAGAATCGCCGGTCTGATTGCTGCCTCTGGACGTGAACACGCATTGCAAAGGTGACGATGCCCGCGACCAAAATGAACACGCCACTAAATATAATAGTGTTGGTGAATTTCTCGCGCTTGTCATACTTGTCAAAGATCGCGCCCTGCGCAAGATTTCCAGCAAGAACGCCGAGCCCGCCAAACAGGTTCGTCATGCCCATTACGCTCGCCATCACATCCGTGTCGAAATGCCTTCCTATAATCACTGGGTTTAGCGATATAAAGCTAGGCGATATCAGACCGTACAACGCGCACAGAACGTAGAGCGGGGCAATGGTTTTGGCGGTCATCCACAGTGGCAACTCCAAAACCACTGTCAGCATTATACTAACGAGTAAAGTATTGATATTGCCAAATCGATCAGCAATGATGCCGGCCATGACGCGACCGAGTGCGCTGGCTGCGTTAAGTACTAGCAGCAAGTTTGAACCATCTCGCAAAGTTCCGCCAAGATGTTTCGCATTAGTGCCGACGTAGAATGACAGCGCCCAGTATCCGACGTACATGGTGCAGGTTTCGACTGAAACTAGCCAAAAAATCAATCTCTTAGCAGCACGCAATTCAAATAGGCTTGTACGAGGCTTAGCAGGAATTCGCCGGTAGTACAGCGAGTTCGTCAGGCTCGTCACTGCAAATGTAAGGATGCCG
>JANBUP010000195.1:0-11508 GCA_027579525.1 Coemansia furcata | reverse complement strand
CTAACGGGTTCAGACAGCACGCAACCCGGCTACGTCGACTGTTGTTTGGTGGATGGAAAAACGAAATTCCGAGTGTTCGGACTCTAGACAAAAAGCTAGCAGCGGTTCAGTCGGCCAGCTGAATAATATGTTTTTACAATATATGCGTTATTGCAGCTTACAATTAATAGACTTTTGTTCAAACCTAGTGGTTGGTGTAATTGGTTCGACCTAGAGTTCACTGTTTTTGCTAACAGGGTGTAATTACTTTATAGGTTGCTTCCAGTACATTATCACTTGATGTTACTCGATAATAATTTCTTACAGCGTTGGCGAAGATGGTAAACGGGGTTTAGACACTCGTCATTCGAGTTAGGCTTGTCAATCCCAATATGCAAAAATCTTAGTAATCTTGCTATTCATCCATCTATCGGATTGATGTCTACAAACATTTTATCACTTTTGTGTTGTTGTCTGTGGCTTACACGATGGCAACATCTCATCAACCTACAGCCAGCACACAGACATTAGACCACCCGGGGCGTGCGAACACACAATACCATGCTTAGGTAACTGCACCGCATCCCCGGGAGTAGAGGCGCCCATGCGCATAGCACTACGCAGCGCTAACACAGCCCGACCACTGCTCTGGCGAAAAGCCGCCAAAAGGCTATATAGCCAACGGTCGCCCGGCAAGCAGACACAGTAACACTACTTCCACTTTTATACACTATATCTTATTAACATATTTATCTAGTCTATCTCCGCTTGCCCTGCTCGATTAACACTGTCCCTGTCCCTCTCTGAATGGTTTTGTTTGAGTTGTTATATCCCAAAATTTTTAAACAAGCAGATGTAGTTCTTTGTATGTCGTATACGTTCTTTCCACCCTAGGATCGGCATGGACTGGGTCAAGTGGGCAACTGAGATTTGCTGAGCGGCTGATTTTCCTGCCTTGGCGTTTGTTTCTCATTTTAAAACTATATTCTCGCCATTTTTGCTTTGGGATCGGCACCCCATTTCATGAGGCAATATGCTCCAAGTCTGTAACAAACAGTGGCAAGGCCATGGCGCACCTTTCTTAAATTGCACCATGTTTCCCCTTTCCCCGCACAGATTGTTATATCCGTTTACTTTCTCGTCTTACTTCCACTTCCTAGCATCTCATTCACTTCCTTCGTTAAGCCCTTCCCTTTATTATCGGCATGCGCGCACACGTCCTAATCACCCTCCTTGGCTTTCAACTGACCATGTGCAATTCAACATTCATTGGCTTAAGTGACCTGTACAACTCTAAGGTAGTCGAATATCATGGCACTAGTTGCCAAAAGACACCAATACCCTATCCAAACAACCGCAACCAAGTAGCGATCAGCGGAAACAAGACGACGTTCTACAGCGACGAGCATTGTAAGGATGTGGTGGCAGTAATCCCTTCTGTTCACGATCCCAAATGGCAAGACGTCAACGGCCCTATTCGGTCATACAAAGTAGCAGCGAAATGGTGATGTAATAGATTATGAATTGATGTCTATATACGATACTATGCTCAACACAAGCCCAAAAGTGGTTTTGGGGAGAATATTGAAGCGAGTTGTTCCTGACCATTTGTTTAAGCATTTAGTGCCACCATTGGTGTTGGCTGAAACTGGATATACTAAGCATGGACGATCCTTTAGCGCTCTCCCCATGTTAATCATATTACAAAGGGAAGCTCCTAATGTTTCTTGTCTGGAGATCACCACACATAAATGGGGAGGGGCTCCTCTCTCAGTATGCATCATCTATACTCGGAATAGAAGGCATTGCAACTACAATGTCAGTTTATAAATTGAACCATGCTTTTCTTCGCCCTCCTTAAAATAAGCCATACTCTTTTCCTCCATTTTCTATTCTTCAATATCACTTTCTCTTCTATTAATATGCACTCCACCCCCATTTTTACCTTTTTCAGTTTCCTGACCGATGTGTACAGTTCGACTTTTATCGGCATTAGAAACAAGGATATGTCCAATTCTTACACAGTTCGAGACTATGCTTGCCATACGACGCCGGAAATATATCTCAATAGCAACCAAGTGGCAGTCAAGGGATACAGAACAGCGTTTTTCAGTGATTCAAATTGCCAGAGCGAAATGGCTGTAGTAAATTCTAGTAGCAGTCCCAAATGGCAAGATGTGGACAGTCCAATTCTGTCATATAGAGTATCGGCATCTTGGTAGCCCATGTGGCGCGAGGCTGTCATCCCCATACACTACGAGAGACTATGAATTTGAACAGTTCAAATGGAAAACTTTTGGGTAAAAACATTACATCTGCCAAGAGTTAATGATTCGTATTCTTGTTTGACAATGGCGTATAGATATATCATCTGACGCGGCTTCAGTACTTTTAAGGAAGGAGATGTAGTCCTAGTCCGAGACTGATCGCGTGGCGGCAAAACCACTCTTCTCGGATCACTGACCCCTGGCCGTATACACGGCTCACGAATCGGCAATCTCCACCACGCCGACATAATTGGAGTATCATCTCGTTCTCGCGTCTCCACTAAAACCAATTCCGGATCCGGTAGTCAATTCATGACCCACCAACCCACTCTAGAGGAATACGTTCTCCATTATAACCGCCAATGTACGCCCATATACCCGAAAGATGCTTCAGCAATAATCAGTATGCTGGATATCGGCGCAGGCGACAGAATATTAGAGGCAGGAACGGGTAATGCAGGGTTGACTATGCATTTGGCGAGAGCGGGTGGAATGGTGTATACGGTGGAGAGGAGTAAAGAGCGATCGGTGCATGCCCAAAAGATCGTCAAAGAGTTTAGAAGTGGCGTTTTATTGCCATCGATTTCGTTTCATGTTGGTATGCTCGCCGAGACCATAGGTATGATAGTACAGTCGATTGAGCTGCAGTCATTTGACGGCATAGTCCTGGATATGCCAACGCCCTGGACGCAGTTACCCAGTGTATTAGGGTACCTTAAACCCGACAGATACGCGATATGTTACTTGCCTAGTATGTCGCAAGTCATTGATTTGGTTCGCGCATGCCAGCATTGGCCCCTTGTGGTCGAGGATATCGTAGAAGTATATTGGCATAAGTGGGATGTACGCACAACGACCATTCGCAATCCAGACGAGACCAGCAACGAGGCCAGCGATGGAGCAGTGATATGTAGACCCACGCACACGCCTGGCAGACATACAGCGTTCCTAGTAAAATTGTGTAAATTCTCAACATAAATACTGTAGTTGTTAAAACTGGCCCCAGCTAGTGAATAGAATATTTTCTAACAGAATACTCACATCATATAAGGAATTTTTGCTTCAGGCACTACGCCATATGCTCAAGTAGGAAGTATTAATCGGAAAATGCGTTTGCGAAAATCCTACAGCAAACTACATACAAATTAAGATTTAGGCGAATCATACTCTCATAGGACGGCGCCATCAACGTCTAATACTTTTACCTCAGACACTGACATCAAAGGCTAAGCCAGTAGATATAAATATCATCGCCCGCCTTGCTTGTTTAGAGTGATGCTTAGAGTGATGCTTTCTATTTCCACATTTTCAGTCCATCTTAGGTTATAGGTCAGCGTATTGCCAGGTGGCTTTGACAAACACACCAGGTTTGTCAATATTATCCAGCGTGACTGAAGCTGGAAACCCCCGCGTATACCATCCAAAAGCACTGCTTGTCGCGACTGACGGCTGCTTTGAATAATATACCGTAGTCGTGTCAGTTCCGACGCCATTGCTGTCAAGTGTTGGAACCGATAGCCCCCAGTACCCGTCCTTTTCAGCAGCAGTGTCATCTACATATCGCATGGACGGAATAAACCCGCGCCGAACGTCCTCGCCTAGGCTCATATTGACGAGCCAGCCAATAAGCTGCTTGCGGCCAGTTGGCGTCTTCATATCCAAGTCGTTCGTAGATAGGGCGCAGTCGGGACCAAAGAGGTAAACTCGCACCAAAGAGCCGCACGATGACACCCCCAGGCAAACAGGCGGTTGTGTTGGTGCTCATAGATCTGTCGGATATAGCATATAAGCCGCCCATGAACGACGCCAATGTTGGACTTGACGCGCACACCTGAAGCGCTCAAGCTAGTCATACTGCCAGACTTGATACCAGTTTTACTGCCGGCTTTGCTGTCAGCTCTGGTGCTAGTTTTCGGAGAGTCGTCTAATTTGATTTCAACAACGGCCAGCATATCAGCGTAGCGAGGTTAATCAACACCGTCACCAATCTCGTCGCTCCATTTGCGAATGAATAGGGCTTGGTCCAACTTGAAGTTCTCCAGCGAGTCCTTAGGCGTAAAGTCCCCCGGTCCCTTGTACGGCAACAGCAGTCGGTAGTGGTCGAGGAGAGAGCTAGCCAGCGGGAGCACCTTCAAGCACTCCATGACGAACGGCACCAACTTTTGAAAGTACGAGTAGACAGTTGACTCCTCTCGCGCCCTATGTGCGTCGCTATCGACCCAGGGCTTCAGGGCTTGCGCCAAGCTCTGCAGCCTAACGTAAGCGTCGTCTGAGAGTGATGCAAATTCGGGCAACGAGTCTGGAGTATTCGAGTCTTGTTCGGGAAGAGACATCAGGGTTTGGAGAAGCTGTGTTACACTATGCGTAGCTTCGGCGGCTATACTCCTGGTTTCCCCATCCAGAGGGAGCGCCTAAGAAAGTACCTCGGGCACGACAATAATCTTCTCTTGAGCCAAGGAAGAAGACTCTAGCTTAGACTTTGAGTTTCGCTCAGATTCCGTAGAGTCGGCGTTGCCTAAACTATCGGACGACAAAACCCTCGCCGTGAGTGGCGTTTTCTCCTGTGGTTGACTGGACTCTGTGACAGTCATTTGAAATAAGTGGAGGGATAAAATTGCTAAGAAAATAAATTATACAGGCAGTGGAAATACAAAAATATAAACAGTGGTCGGGAAAGTAAAGGAGGAAAGGCTGCACCTAGCGCTGTTGACAATATTCTTCGCCAAGGAACTCTGCGCCACAAATCGGGGTCCAGTTTGCCCATTCTCGTTGGGATCAAAATCACCGCTCATCAAATCAGAGGTTTGGCTGAAGAGTGGAAACCTCTTCAAATTGTTTGGGTCACTTCCAAGCTTTTGCATTATCGAATTTCAAATTGACAACCATTTTCATATATTTCTGCTTTCATATATTCACATATTTCAACTGCCATTGGTTACGATGGCGGAGTGGCAGCAAAACCTTTACCAGAAACAACTACAGTCTCCGACACGAAACACATCAGTGCCCGACACGAAACACATCAGTGCCCGACACGAAACACATCAGTGCCCGAGGAATACGACGAGGGGCTGCTTGATGTACCGGCTGAACCAACAAATAGCACTGACATACAACAGGTGGGGTATGGAGGACGATTTTAGCGGCTTTGGTGGCGAGTTTGAGGCAGATTTTGACGACTTTGACGAAGCTCCCTTTATAGCAGCAGCTCCCGCTATAGTCCCTATCGACGAAAACGGACAAAGTAAACTCTCAATAGACACCGTGTTGGCCCGCACAAGTTTTCTGTTTACAGCGACCAAAGACTATGAGAGCTATGCTGAGACAATACGCCAGTGCTTGGCGTGGATCTTTGACGGCCGAGACGACTTCTCGGCTGTGTCAGATGTTCCTGGCCAGAATTGTGTTTTTCTTACACCAAGAGAGTTGGAGAGCTGTTTGGAAAGCTCAGTTTCTACGTCGATACTACCTACTGTTCTAGAGCCAGAACCTCAATTACTTCAGAATGTGCTGGTGGTTGCGTTGTCAACCACAATTCCCGACGACGTGCGAATGCGATTACTCACGCCTTTATCCGTGTTGACCATCGAGGAGACGCAACTTTTAGCCCAGGTGCCACCAACTGATGCGCTATATGATATTAATAAGGTGCGCCGAATAGCTAATGACTATGAGCAAACTACTTCAGCTGAGCTGAGTCAAGAACTATCTTCTTTAAACATTCTAATAGCCGACAAGGAGCAAGAGGTTGCACGACGGAGAGATGCGGTGCTTGCCTACAACCAAGTTATCCAGACGCTGGTGGCTCAGGCATCAAAGCTCCATTAGTCAAGTTGTTTTGGAATACTTGCACGCTTGTGAGTGATACAGTTGTCGTCATTGCCAATTCTAGAGTTCTCGCCTATGTATTATATAAATGTGTTGGCATCTCAAGCAAATGAGCTGGATTCGCTCTAAAGCTGCTCGCGAGACATTGCACTCTTGTTAAAGTATCCTCCTTTACTCAACTGTTGGTAAGAGCAGGCATTTGCCTTGGTGCATGGAAGCAGGAGCGGCAAAGGAATCATTGTTTGTTTTTTAGCATTACATTGTAGGATCCCGCCTTTGGCCTGCCTTTCTCAGCACGCAACGCACTTTTCTTTTCTCAATGGTTTTACTGCCGACACACTCCTCCTGTCAATGATATTATTGCATATGTTTCAAAGGCTTTTTTAAAAAGAGCTGCTGGGTTGGCTAAAAGGACAATATCTCGTCATAGTGTGACACAAAGAAGTCCCTATACGTCATTCCTCTTAGGTGGATATTTGCTTTTCCTTGCAAAGAAAGCAGTGCAGAGAATATACCCCCGGAAATCTCAGCAGAGGTTGTGGATGGGAGGATGCAGAATCATATAAAAGGCGTGCAGCCGCATGAACTTTTCACCAACAACTCACCATACATTATCCACTTCAACAACTAGTAAGCACGGCCATCACTTGCAATATTCTCCAATGCCAGGAAGAAAAATGGAAATAATATCGGCTGACGATCAATTCACGAGATTTATGGTTGAAGAGGAACACTTTGATAGCTATGAAAGTTTATATCGTATTGTGCGAGAGAGAGTCTATAACAAGGACAACTTTAGCATGCAACTGGTTGATGTTAGTAGCAATGGAGACTATGATATTACTACAGGGATGCCTATGGATGAGGAAATTTTCTTGGATTTACTAAGCATAATTAAAGAAGATTCAGATTGGAGTATACATTGTATTATTGTCGATGGAGATGATACTCTTGATAAGTAGACAGTTAGCTTCAAAATTTTGTTACTTGTGTATAGCGAAGCAACACTAACTTTCCAAGAGGATGAAGTAGAAGATTACGCGTATGAAGTTGCCTTGCCTATACTCTATGAGTATTATATGACATTTTCAACGTAGATGAACCAATGTCTTTGTTACTAGTGCTTTGTTGGTGGTGTCGGCAATGGTAGGTCATTATGATTTATTTTAGCAAGAGTCCTGCACCTGGTTTTCATTCAGTTTTCTCAATACATATTTAAGCATATATACTCCCAATCTGGAAATACGAGTGTTACAGTAACTATCTATTGTGGTCTTGAACAGTTCAGGTTGGGTATACAAGCGGCATACAAGGGAATAAATGTGACTATCGATTTACATTGTAACATCAAGCGCAGCTTAGCCAGAGACTTGCCGACACAACATACTTTTCACACGTCCAAACATCATCTTTATTGACAGAAGAAACTATTCTAGGCACGGGCGTTGGTAATATTCAAAACCAGTATGTCAGTAGCCCCGATATCCGAAAGCGCGTCCATTTTATCGCCAACTAGCTTTTTCTCCACCATGACGCTAACCGCCACCCATCCATCTTGCTCCAAAGACGTGACAGTGGGCGCCTGTCTCCCGGGAGCAATGCGACAGGCCATTTCCAAGGACTTTCTGTCAATATTGTACTGACACAAAACGTATTGGCGAGCAGTCAATATTCCCTCGACACGCTTTTGTATAATGGCCGCCAATTTGGGAAACCTCGGGTTCTGGTTAGTAATAAGCACCGACTCGGTATCCAAAATGGTATCAATAGCGTGAAGACCAGCCGCGCGCATCGTATCGCCCGACTCTACCAGATCCACAATACCGTCGGCCAAACCCAGTCCGCAGGCTGCCTCGACGCTGCCCGAAACAAACCGCACCTGGGTGCGTATCTTTTCCGGATCGCTGACGCCCTCCAGTTGGGCGAACCGCTGTTTGGTGAGGTTGATAAAGCTCGTAACAATACGTTTGCCTACCAAGTCCTCCGCCGACACCACGCCCTGGTGACTGAGGGGCGCTTGTACTTGGAGCTTGCACTTGCCGAAACCCAGACGCATAAGCTCTGCTACGTCATTCTCGGTCTGCGACTCTCTGATTATGTCCAGTCCCGTTATGCCAATGTCTATGTTGCCCTTGGCTACGTAGGTGGCGATGTCAGCGGCGGGGAGAAATACAAGTGCGATGGGCATATTGGTTACTAGGGCGATATCGTGACGTGGTTTACGGTTAAACTCTATACCGATCGAGCTCAGCAGCCCCAAACACTGGTCGTAGAGACGGCCCTTTTTGGGCACAGCAAATAGCATGCGGTCCGATGTATCGGGCAACGAGGCGTTGATAAAAGAGTTGGCCATGGTTAAAGTTTTAAAAAAGGTTTAAAGTTAGTGCGGAGAAAAGAGGTGCGATGAAACTAGACCATTTCTTGAAAAATGCAGTGGACTGGGCTGTGGGGGGGGGGGTGGAACGTGACTCACTTTCTATTCGTTGTGGATTATTACTGGCTCGATGGAGTCCGAAGGAATAAATCCCAGGATCTTGCCGAAGAAAAACAGCTGCGCCTCCAACGCCCTCACGATGTTTTTCGCCTGCCTGAAGCCATGCTGCTCACCAGCAAACTCCA
This sequence comes from Coemansia furcata, assembly GCA_027579525.1. NCBI lineage: Eukaryota > Fungi > Kickxellomycota > Kickxellomycetes > Kickxellales > Kickxellaceae > Coemansia > Coemansia furcata. The sequence continues at coordinate 2,815 of JANBUP010000195.1, read as the reverse complement.
AATGCGCGACTCTAATGCCCCTCTCCCTAAGCTTATGGACGGCATGATACTAATATTTTAATTATAGTAGAGTCGACCCCGGGCTATCTGAAACAAATTGGTCCCAAAGTGATCCGCCACTTGTGAATGTAGATACTCGTGTTGGAAGTCAGAGTCGAAAAACACTTGGTCAATTTTGTCCCTTACTGTAGCTACAAGTGCTCCCGTTCACAATGAGTTACATGTCGGCAATTGTTTGTGCCTTCATTGCATACCTTTTCTTTGGCCTTCCACGGAGACGCATTTTCCATCTTTTCAGTTGTCTAGCGAAATGGCTGTGGCCCAACTGCTTTTTGATCCAAAGATCGCTCCATGGTGGGCTTGCGTAATTATCTGGGGAGTGGCTTATCGCCATTGTCAAAAATCTGCACACTCCATTTCCCGAGACAACTTGAGTGCATATTTCACCCACTTTCCCCCCTGCCCTCTGTTTCTCGATTTCATCTCATAGATTTGTACTTTTCTCACACCCATAACGTCCCTATGGACAGAGGCAACGTTGGACGTACCAGTGTGTGCATCCTCGTCATCCTGTCCCAATCGCAACAAACCTCATATGCAAACATATCAGTTCTGTAAGCAATTGCCTGTATTGTAATTACCATCCACCAAGTGTCGTCTGCTGTGACTATGTCTAGCTTGTAATTGCTTCTCACAAGTCAGCCACAGGCCGCAGAGTCGGTCAGTATTGCTTTTTTAACTATACCCAATGGCACTTTAATACCCCGTCAGACAATATATATTATCAATTCAAATAATGTACGTTGACATGGTAGTGGTATTGAGAAAAAGCACACAACTGACCTCTCTTTGGGGCTACTCGCCAATTAGCAGGCGATGAATAAGATGCCAGCTATTGTTTGGATTGCCGGCTCTAGAGATGGTGGTAGTTGTTTGTGCCCTGCTTGCCAGTCTAGTAGTAATCGATGGAGACGTGGGCGCAACTGTGCTAGACAGAGTCGTGACCCGGGGCTCGATAATGGGCTGACTGGACAAACCAACACTGTCCAAATTAGTGATATGCGCTTTGATCTGTCGGGTTAGGTACCAGCCGCTCTTTGGGGCGAACTTTAGCATTTCGCTTTCGTTTTTCACAAAAGCGTAAGCACCGCTATAGAGCGATACCACTGATAAGTGCATCAGCTGACGCAATATACCAAGTAAATATGGTCGTTCCCAAAGCGCCAGTCCATGGTCAGAAGCGCCGATTATAAGATGTTGTACTGGCGACAGCACAATATCAGTAAACTCGCAATCCAAGTATGCACCAACTGAGGGCGCCAAATGGCCCAGGTTTGGACTACGATGTGCTCGTTCATTGTCCCACACGATGGCCCTGGTCAGCGTCACTTTCAACGTAGTAAGATTGGTAAACGCGCGCAGAATCCAAGCCAAATTGCGCAGAGTCAGCGGCCACCCGTACAAATCCAAATGACTGAGCGACAGACAATCAATGTCGACAGGCACATCTGACAACCTTGAAATATACGATGGGTGAATGTATCGGCGAAGCGTGGGTATGGATGTAGTAGCGCTCAACAACCGCGTAGAGTCGCTCTCATATTGAGCCCCGAACCAAGGCCCCGTAGCCCAACAGCACTTGATATGACGCAAATCAACCAGTTCTGGACAGTTGTGTTTATTGACTGTGCACAGCGTATTGTAGACGACGGGAAACGTCAGGCGACGCAATTTCATAGCCGAGTGCTTAAGAAAGACGTCGTAAAGTGGCAAATACCACTCTTCCAGCGGCGAGCCATTGGTCAACGAATCGTCAAAGTGCAAATCAACAAGGTTTGGAAAGGGACACTCGAGATAGTTGGATAAATTGGCGTGTATGTGAGCGTTGGCGTCGATGGCAAACAGTAGTCGTATGAGTGCAGGGTAGATCACCTGCTTACCTACTGACACTGCGTGACCATCGTTGGCACTATACTCTGAGTTCCCTGTGCCTAGTTGCTGATGTGGGGTGATGTGAGTGGTGTGCGTGATATCGCCTAGTATGCCGCCCGATATGTAGCCCAAGCTGAGGAACTCGAGGTACGGTGCACATTGGTGGATAATATCTACGACTGCAGAATTGCGCCTGTTGCAGGCAGCCAGGTGGATAGCAGTGATAGAGCAAGGTGAGGGCTCATTATCCAGAGGCAATGTCAGAATACGGATCAAAGTGCAAGCCTGTGGACTCACCCAGTCCAAGCTTTGAAACCAAATGCGTTCGCACTTGGGCATCAGGTCTAACAACAACTCGCCTAGATCCCCGACAGGCGACGGTGCGAGGCGACGACGACGGCGTACCCAGTCTAAGCCAGGGGCTGGGGATGAGGATTGCTGCTGCTGCTGTTGCCAGACGTTGGCGCGAGTAGACTGGGAGTCGATAACGCACAGACCCAGAACTTTGACATGTGGCAGACCTTGTGGTAGTATGCTAGCTAGCTTCTGTGCGTTTGTCGGTGGTGTGCCAGTACGACCCTGGTGGTAGTCGTCGTCTGCTGGAGCAACACAGAGGAAAAGGCGGTCGACAAAGGGCGAAGCCCAGGGCGGCAGCTGTTTTGCGGATCCGTCTGCCGAAATCAAGTCGACGACTATGAAGCGAAAGTACCATGGCAAAGCACACTGCCGCCAGCTGCGGCACACGTGTAATGGCGAGATGGAGCGAGCTTGGAGCGCGCGATGGATAAGAGTCTGGTCGTAGTCTGTGGACCGAGGGCTATGTCGCTCAAAGAACCGTGTAACCAAATCATAGTCGTTGTCCCACAGATACTCCAATACCAAA
>JANBUP010000194.1:0-11543 GCA_027579525.1 Coemansia furcata | reverse complement strand
CCGAGAGCAACGTTTGTCTGAATATGGTCCAGTCGACATATCGTAATCTAGAGCATCAAGCATCCACAATAATGGAAACGGCACTGAAATCAACGCTGCTCTATGTCTATATTGCCATGGCAAAGCTTGGGTTGTTTCCTACGAGGGCGGGTGATAATGCCGAGTTTCACCAGAACTGCAAATCAATCGGTTGGAATGTGTCGATTGTTTCATCATTGCCTAAAGTAACCTTCAAGCTACTAGCAAAGATCAATAGGTTTCGCAATCTAGCTGAGCGCGATCCAGAGGCGCCATATGTAGTTGATAACTGTCGGCCATCAGCGCAATGGCCACCCAATGGCAAGATTGAATTCCGCAACTTTAGCATGAAATATGGTGCGGAACTGGGATACGCTCTGAAGAACGTCAACGTAATTATCAATCCAGGAGAGAAGATTGGAATTGTTGGGCGGACTGGGGCTGGCAAGTCTTCACTGGCCAAAGTGTTGTTTAGGCTTGTTCACGAGAATACCAGCGGTTCTATTTTGATTGATGGCCAGGATATATCTGAATTTGGCGTTGGTGATTACAGAGCACGGCTAGGCATGATTCCTCAAGAGTCATCCATATTTGATGGTTCAATTAGATACAATTTGGACCCACTTAATGAGTTTGACATTGAGGAGATGTGGTCTTCGCTGATAAAGTGCAACATGGCCAAGTTTGTTTCACGAGATCGTGGTTCAGATGTTGACCAGGATGACGAATTAGACAACAGTAGCAATGAGGCACATAGGAGAAAGCAGTGGCAAGAAGCGGGCTGGTTGAAGCGGGTGTTCCTATTTATTCTTATGAAAGTGCCAAAACCAGTGGATACAGAAAAACTTACTAAGCTTAGTGGACTGGATAGATTGGTTCAAGGTTGCTTTGGTGGTGCTAGCAGCGGTCAGCAGCAGCTGTTTGGCCTATGCCGTATAACTATGCGCAAGCGCAAGATCGTTGTGCTTGACGAGGCCACAGCCAATGTCGATTTGGAAACAGACAAGTCTGTACAAGAGCTGATTCGCAAGGAGTTTAGCGATTGCACTGTGCTGACTATCGCCCATCGCTTGGACACCATTATGAACAGTGATCGCATCGTCGTCATGGACAAGGGCACCATTGCTGAAATCGGCACTCCTCAAGAGCTGCTAGCTAAAGACGGGATGTTTGCACTGCTAGTCAAGACTAGCGAGTTTTGATAGTAAACAGTTATAAAGATACGAGTTTATTAGGAATTTTCTTAGACCTGTTTACCAATTGAGTCTAACGCGAAAGTGTTGTTGACGATGGCCCACAAGTTCAATTGGTATTTGACATTGACAACCAAATCATGTGAATGATTGATATAGTCTGAACCAATTGTTGTTTAATACTGTACCTATTGTCATTTGCTCGTATGCCCACACTGATACTAGATAACGGCTCATACTCAATCAAAGGCGGATATGCAACGAACGACAGCCCACGGTTGATCCCCAACGCTATCACTCGTACCAAACGTACTAAGCGCGTCTATGTTGGCGATTTGATTGATACGAGCACGGATATTTCTGGCTTGTATTACCGCTCGCCATTTGAGCGTGGATTTCTTACAAAGTGGGATTGCGAGCTGGCTATCTGGGACCGTGTGTTTAGCAACGACGTGCTGAAATGTACGCCTACGTCAACAGACCTTATTGTCAGCGAACCAATGTTCAACTTTGGCCAGATTCAGCGATCTATTGACGAGATCATTTTTGAGGAATACAAGTTTGCCTCCCTTGTGCGAGCGCCAGCCACTCGCTTCGCAGTAGTAGGTGCGGGACACACAATATATGGAGACAACGGCGGAGAGCCAGAATGCGTATTAGTCGTAGATATCGGCCACTCCTTTGCATACGTGGTACCGTACTTTCAGGGAAGACAGATATCAGAGGGAGTTCGCCGTGTGGACGTTGGCGGGCGTATGCTGACTAACTATCTGAAAGAGACAGTGTCGTTCCGATATTGGGATATGATGGACGAGACATATATAATGAACGCCGTCAAGGAGAAGTGCTGTTTCGTTTCCAGCGACTTTTACAGAGATTTAGACGCAGCGCGTGGATGCATAGGCGGGCACAATGGCAGGAACTCCCTTGGCCTGGAGTATGTGCTACCGGATTTTACCAATTCCAAGTGTGGGTACATCAAGGGCCAAGGGGGCGAGGCCGAGCAGCAAGTGGTGGACGCTGAGACACAGGTGCTACCACTGTGCAACGAGCGGTTTGCAATCCCAGAGGCCTTGTTTAACCCTGCGGATGTGGGGCTCGAGCAGGGCGGCATACACCAGGCCGTGGTGCAAGCTGTCATGGCGTGCGACGAGAGTCTGCGCGGAGTGCTCATGGCCAACATCCTTTTGGTCGGCGGAACGGCAACGCTTCCCGGCCTTCAGCAGCGACTGCAGAGCGAAGTGCAGGCTATGTCGCCCTATCGAGTACGTATCAGTACTCCTGAGGATCCGACGACAGGGGCGTGGCAAGGCGGACGAATGCTAGCACAGGGCCAGGCAGGGCCCGAAGTGGCGACATACTCGCCAGCAACTGTGGCTGAGTGGCGGCTAACGCGCGCCCAGTACCAAGAGTTGGGGCCGGACCGAGTCGCCGCACATTTTATGAAATTTATCTAAATCGGTGTCCTGTGGCGTCCTGGCGTTTTCGCTGAATCAACACCGACGTGTATGTTTGGCAAGTAGTGTGGGCCGTCTTGCACTCAAAGCTGCAGATGCAGATGCTGCGAGTTAGAGTTGCTCCATCACCTTTCTTTCTTTCTTCTTTTTTATATCTTTTTAAACTTTCTTTTCAAACTTTTCTCTGCTCCTGCTAAACATTTTTATAATTGCACTGTTCATTTCGCATATACATTTCGTTCTCTAATCCTCATCTCTCCGGTGCACAGCGACTCTGGTATTCAACAGGCCTTTGGTGCATTTGACGACTTTATTTAATTTCAGTTCGCATGCCGTCGACAACTCTTTCTCTGACTCAGCAGATCCCTCTGACTTGCTCGGGCCACACGAGGCCCGTGGTCCAGCTGAGTTTTTCCAGCCTTGTTCCGGGCAGTAACTACTTGCTCATCAGCGCTTGCAAGGGTAAGTCTCGCCGTTCAGGTTTTTTTTTTGTTGTGGCTTTCCGCCAGCCTGTTTGTCAGATCACTCGCTCGAGAAAGGTGTTCCCGCATAAGCAGCAGTGGCAGCCACCCTGCTCAATAACAATTCCACAATGCCTGGGCGTGTTTGCGCTCCGCCTCTTTCTTTTTGCCTGTGGCTAACTTTTATTTTGTATTCGCTCCGTCTTGCCATGTTTTTCTTTTGGTTTCTTCTGTGTAGACGGCAAGCCCATTTTGCGTGATGGACCTACTGGCGACTGGCTAGGAACTTTCCTGGGCCACAAGGGTGCAGTTTGGAGCGCCATGCTCAATGCCGACACTTCCAGAGCCGTCACTGCATCCGCTGATTATACTGCGTAAGTAATTCGCAAGATTAAAATAGGACTGTGTCGTTCGTATATTATGCCATTCTAACTCATCACTTGGTATACCTTGGCTATATGTTTAGAAAAGTGTGGAACGCCTTTACTGGCCAGGAGCTAGTGTCGCTTCCACACAACCACATTGTCAAAAGCGCAGACTTTGCAGATGACGACGTCACAGTGATCACCGGCAGCCAAGACAAGGCTGTGCGGATTTTCGACATCACCAGACCCGACCAGCCATCGACATTTGCCACTCATAGCGCGCCAGTTCGTAGCGTCAAGTGGTCGAGGCACAAAAATGTTGTGATTAGTGCTGGCGATGACAAGCGCATAAACGTCTTTGACTTGCGTGCGCCGAATGCAGTAAAAACGCTGGAGATCAGCGACAGTATCTCCAACATCTCGCTGACTGGCGACGGACGAATCCTCTCGTGCGCTTCTGGTAAGCGCGTCGTTGTGTGGGATGTGGACGCATTCAGGGTGGTCAAAGACATCGCCATGGACTATGAGGTCTCAGTGGCGGCGGTCAACCCGCAGCGCACGAGGGTTGTCACAGGTGGCAAATCCGATCTGCTCATTCGCAGCTGCGAGTTCGAGTCGGGCAAGGAGCTGGAGGTGCACAAGGGTCATCATGGCCCGGTTCACGACGCGTGCTTTAGTCCCGACGGCGAGATATATGCCACTGGATCGGAAGACGGAACCGTGCGGCTTTGGCAGTCAAACCCGGGCAGTGCGTATGGCCTGTGGCAGCTTAGAAAGATCTAACTGGTATTGCCTTTATACGGGCACATTTGCCTACAATACCCAGTTGGCTCGCAACTTTTTCTACTCATACATTTGATGACACCTTTAACGACAAATTCAACTTTAGAGTAACTATCAACGAGGTTCCCAAATTGCCCAACTTTTCAACCTTGAGCCTTCCATTCTGTTGGTATCTTGGGGATTCTTGCCGTAGCTTGTGGAGGTACCTAACCATATATCATCGATATATTTCTATGTCGAGGTAGTTCGGAAGTACAGTTCCAGATATGACCAACTCTATTTAGCACTAGTTCCGAGTTCTCGGCATTAAACTACTCTTTCCGTTTAAGGAAGCTGTGGCTGATCTCCGGACGCTGCATGTATGCCGGCAGTTACATTAGTTTGCGCCGATGACGGCGTTACTGAACATCCATTTTGACATTTGTGGCTTCTTAACAATGCTTTTGGCAGCTCCTCGGATCAGTTTCAAATGTGGTTGGCATTGATGAAAATAGCTGACGCAGACATAACAGAGAATACATTCAAAAAGAAAATAGAGCATCTATGGCTGCGACAAAAATCCATGCGCAGCCAACGGACAGTGCTGCGTGTTAGAGCCCCACCAGTCTGGGATCTTCACGTTCAAGAAGATGAAGTAGATGAGGATGCCCGAAATAGCCAGACCGCTGTCTAGACCCGCAGATAGAGCAAATGCATAGCGACCCCACTGACCGTTGCGATACTTGTGCCAGAGGTAGTTAAAGAAGAAGCAACCGATGAACCAGTTGGTGTACACGTGCGAGGGCGCAGGTGGCATGTAGCCGCTGGCAATAAACAGCAGCGGGGTGTGGATGTGCTTGACCCAGCTGTTGGGGAACTTGCGCGTGTAGAGCCAGAAGGGAAGTGGGAGCAAAAGTCCAAAGATGAACAAGTACAGAGTAGGGTGGTACGGGCTAGACGAGCCGAACATGCGCTCAGGGCCAACGAGACCCCAGATGACCGATGCCGAGAAGAACGTGTTCGCCTGGATACAAGTAAATGGCGCACCCGCGGGCGTGCACATGTTCTCGACCGTGTTCATGAGCCAGAAAGCAACACCAAGCTGTACAAAACCGCAGATAATAGTACCGACGAGCTGAGCAATGAAGAGATGGCGAGGCGGGATCTTCATGTAATGACCCAGCTTCTGGTCACCGACTAGCGACAGCGCCTGCGCCATGGTAATATATCCGTAGACCTTGAAGGTGACGTTGGCGATAGGGTCGCCTGGGCGCGCGTATCCGATGATAAATTCGGTGATGACATTGAGGCCGGGTTGCTGGTTCGACAGAGCTTGGATGATGCCGATGGGAATCGTAAAGATGAACGGTATGATGGTTCCGACAATGACCCAGTACCAAGGCATGAGGTGGTAGACATGGCATGTAACGATAGCCAGCACAAAGGTAATTACGAATGTGACCATGTACCACCATTGCGGAACCTCCTTGTATCTGCGCATCAGCTTCAGGTGGATATCCTCGTCCATGGAGCGAGCCTGGCGCACTCTCTGCACAATGTCCTTGCCGTAGTACAGGGCAACGTACATAATGAGGTTGATGAGGCCGGCGAAACCGAGACCATACGTCATAGCAAAGGTAAATGTCATACGCAGTGGACCGTAGCTGGCGTACTTTGTTTCGTCGAGCATGCTGTCCGGTGTCATGACCTGGTGAATATCGAACCTTGAGCCGTTGGTCTGGTAAAGCGACGCAGTGTACATGGGCATAATGCCGGTGTTCCAGGTGTTCTTGTAGTAGCCAATTGGAGTAGCAATCCACATGATCATGACAAAGCCCGCAAAGACATTGCAAGCGTAGATCCAGGGAATGGCGATAGGCGACTGCGTGTAGGCGGACGAGATATAGGACCAGTCAAAGGAGAAGTTGAGCATACCAACGCCGTTGAAGGCGTCTCCGAGCTGGTTGGCGATGACGTTGTTGGGAGCGATGAAGCAGAGAATGGAGAGGAAGCCGAGAGCAGGGAAGATAACGCCGGGAATAAAGTACCAAAGGAAGCTGCCGGCAAAGCACATCCAAAACATTTTGGTCCTAGTGAAGCGACCGCCCAGAGACTGGACTTCGTGGAATGTGCGGAACAGTGTAACACTGACCAGGTTAACGGGCCAGATCATGGCGGCGGGGTACACTAGGAACTTGCGAGACAGGCCGGCGAAGCTATAGCCCATGACTTGGGAAGTCAAAATGAATAGGACAGAGGGACCAAAACCAAGCTCGCTCTTGTACCACATCTTCTTGATTGTGACGACGTCGATACCGTAAGCCGTGCTAACGCTGGTTCCAGCAAAGATGGAAATGATGACATGCTCCTTGATGTTGAATGGACCGGGGTTGAGCGTCCACTCGTAGCCAAAGGTGCGGTAACGGGTCTTGGGCAGAACCAGGGCCATGAGGTAGCCGAGCGGGAAAGACAGCAGCTGAACGACATAGCCGCCGAGCGAGATGGAGTTCTCGCGGAACCAGTAGAACTGGTTGATGAAGGCGAGGCCGGCACAAAAGATAATGCCGAGTACCCACGAGCGAAAGGTCAGACAAGGCAGATCGGGGTCATCCTTGTTGGAGACGGCAGCGCGGACCATCTCAAAGGGCGAGTCCTCCTCCTCTTCGTCCTCGTTCGCAAACTCGGGCTTTTGGTCGACATACTTTTCCACGTCATGATGTTGTGCGCCGCCGTTATATTGCTGCTGCTGCTGCTGCGAGTCAGCAAAGTCGTCAAAATGACGAGCGCCTTGGGTGTCGGCCATAGCGCAACGTATAACAAGAAATTAGGATAGGATAATAATACAATAGCTCAAGTCAACAAAGGATAAAGACAAAGGTGAGAAAGACAGGAGCGCAGAAAAGGCAACTGGCAAATGAAGCTAGATGACGGGCAGATGATAAAAAGAGGCGCCGGCTTGGTACCCTTTTAAACCCGAAGCCGTGGAAGCAGCGACAGAAAGAATCGCAGGCCGAGTGAATAAAAAATACTCTATGCACACAGCCATTAGTTCGACATCTGCACTCTTCCCGTCCTGTCTTTTCATCGGTCATAATCGCTCCTTCTGCTCACCCGTGTCGAAGATAGGTATAGATAAATAGCGCGAGTGCAGGTGCTACACCATTACCGTATTAAGCAAGATGTCGCAAAGATTGCCCCCACTGATCGACCTAAGAACTAGTGAAAGATAGAAGGTAAACATGGCGACAGTCTTTTGACTCGAAATTGCGCACCTGCGTGGAGTACGTGAGTTCCGTCCAATGACAAGAAAGCAGCAACAGCGATCCCTCGCCCTGAGTACTTTATCAGGTAGTGTTTTCTGTTGCACGAGGTTGTGCTCCGCATTTGGGCAAGACGCAAACGCCAAACTGTGGAATGATCGACTCCGCCCACCCCTCTTGTCGTTGGCAGTGCCGATTTTCTTCGCCTTTTTTGAGGACTGCGCCTCTTCCTCGTGAAAGCTGGTGCGGGAACACACAATAACGGCCGATGCATCGGCTCCGCAACAGTATCGGAAGCGGCAAACTGAATAGAAATTGACAACTTGTCTTATCTCTCACGTAAGTGATGCCTGCCTTTTTTTCGCTAGTTTGATACGCTTGCAGTGCATATACAATAGTAGCCACCACGTCAGCTGTCCAGTTTAATTCGGTCGCTATAGCGGGGTAGTTGTCCACCTGTTGCCGCGCCATGTGGCTCACTCAGAATATGTACGGCGTACTTCATTGTCAATCATCGTCGGGAGGAACATGGTCATAGAGCCTCGTGATTCACCACATTGTGTAGAGAGCGCGCGGTAGCTGCCTTGTGTAACACGCATAAATAATGGCCGAAACCACTCCAAAAGCATGTCACTGCTTTGCAAAGGAATAGTCTTTCGATATCCTGTTTAGTCGGAAAAGGATTATTGCCCGACTTTGCGTATTTGCTGCATATGCTTAGCGATAGCAAACATGTTTTTGTCGCCTTTTCACACGTTCATATGAACGTGGAAAAGTGTACAACATCTCTAGAGACGCATGATCAACTAAATCTATGTGGATTCTCTGCAGGCAGCAATGTAGATCTTAGCTGTAAATCCCCTAGGTGCTCTACTTGAACAGGAGTGACGCAGATCGACGTCATGTAGTGAATGGCTAGACCTGGTGATGTATTTTGATAGCGGAACATGGTGGCATTCCAACCGCCTGTCGATGGAAGGCAATCTCGAACGACGGGATTGTCCTCGATAGGCAGATGAATCCACTAAACCGCATAGAGAAAGGTCACGAGCACCGTGGGCAAAAGAACATACAAGGCCAGGTTGTTCATCTTTGAAAATTAAATGGTAGATTATATTGATAGTAAAGGCTATGGACAAGGGAAAGTGAAAACAAAAACGAAACGATTATTGCAGCCACATTGACTGTGGTTGCATACAACTCCAAAGAATGGAATTAGTGCAAAGAACGAGACAGGAACCTAATGCAGAACCGAAGTGTCCATGTTCTTTGGGTAGAGGAAGTAGGCGACGCCGATAATGATATACGCCACGAGTAAGACGAGGCCCTCGAGCCAGTTCGTGCGGCCGTCGCCAATAATGTAGTTTACCAGCAGCACGGTGACAAAGAGGACCACGGTGGTGAAGGGGCTGAAGTAGATAGTCAAGGGCTGGCCGATGATCCATCCGAGAATGCAGAGGAAGGGCATTACAAATAGGGCAATTTGGATGCTGGAACCAACAGCTACGCCCAGCGCCAAGTCCATCTTGTTGCGGATAGCCACTGTGACAGCCGTGACGTGCTCGGCTGCATTACCGACAATCGGCAACAATATCATACCAACGAACGACGGAGACAGGTTCCACTGCGTTGTCAATCCATCGATGGAGCTGACCAGGAACTCGGCGCAGACTCCTGTCAAGCCGGTGACAATGGCCAAGAGAGCTATCGCTGCCAATACAGTAAGCTCGACTTCCTCCTCCTCGTCATCATCCTCCTCGATGGCCTCGCCAGAGTCGTTGGACAGTGCAACATCGCCGTCAACTGGGATAGCAACGGCCTCGACTGGCGTAGTGCTAATGGCGTCGGTGGATAGACCCGGTGACCCAGATTGGGCAGGAGTGGTAGCGGCATCTGTAGGGACGGCAGTGGACTCACGAGGACTCTCGGCAACAACAACAGCCGAACTGTTGCTGACAGTCTTAACTGGTCTTTGGGAGGCCTCGAGACGGGCTTGCATAGGTACGGCAGAGAAGAGGTTCGAGTGCGTCTTTAGCTGGAAGACCAGATAGGCGATATAGACGATTAGTAGGAAGATGGCCGTCACGTGGGACAAAGTCAGAGTGCCGCTCTTCAACACGGTATCCTGTGCATGCAGAGAGTTGTAAGCAGCGGGCAGCAACGCCGAGAGGATGGCCATGGCGAGAAGCGAGCCGTATGACTGTGCTGCGTGAGCGTTGAAGATTTGCTCGTTATTCTTTATGCCGCCGCAGAAGAAGCAAAAGCCGCCGACCAGCAGCAAGTTGCTCAGAATAGAACCCACGAGCGACGTCTGGACAATCTCAATTTCGCCCTTGACTAGGGCCAGGATGCCTACGAGCAACTCGACGGCATTGCCAAAGGTGGCGTTGAGGAGCCCGCCCATGGCCTCGCCCAAATGCAAGGCCAACTGTTCTGTCGCGTAGCCGAGGATTTTGGCTAACGGAATGATGGCGAAGAAGTTTATGATGAATACCGCGATGTCTGGGAACTTGGCCGGATGCGCTGCAATGCCCACTGGAACCAGCAGGAGAAGTATGTTAATCCAGCTGCTCAGCACTGACCGCTTCAGTACTAGCCATGGTTGGTTGAGCCCTGCTGGCGTTACCTTGTGCTCCTCGCACGCTAGCCCCGTTTCATGGTCCTGGCTCCTGCATTCAGTCGACTGTCGTGCGAGTCGGCTGGCATACGTCGATGCTCGTGGACCCCAGTATCTAGATGATGGTCTACGTTCGGTGAAGTGGGGCGGAGGCACAGTGGCACTGGCTCTATGACCGGTGGGACCGTCATTAGCCTGTTGTGATGTCTGGGCGGAACTGCCGCCTTGACGGAGTCTGGAAAATATGTTGGGCATGGTAATATGGCAAACTAAAATAATGCAATAATATGGAAATATTGAGAGAGAAAGAGGGATGTGCTGGCAGTGTTTACGTTTCATCGGCGAGGGCTGCTTTTTAAATACTCATTGTTCCATCTTTTGGACTTTACTACGGAACGTTCTGTTGAGAAAAGAGAAAAGTAAAAGTCTCGTTTGGGAGCTGCGCAAGGAAGAAAAAAGCCCTGGAAAGAACAAGTGACCTTTCTGGCAGAATCAAGGAATATTCCACCGAAACGTCCATCGCTTTGTAGACACTTTGGAATTCGATGCGCAGCTAGGAATCGTCCCAAAGCAGCTTTCACATAAAGTCATCTCCGCTTGTCGTACCAGGTTGAGTTTTGCCAAGGCTACGGCGCCAGCAAGGCAAAAAGAAGACGCATGGCATCTTCTTTCTGGCGTCATGGGCGCTGCCGCTACCCACCACGTTTATAAATAGATTATTTTAGGTACACAGGTAGCCAGAAAGAGCATCGTCAGACCTTACTATCCACACGTCTTTGTACTCTAGGAAGTGTGCGCACCTCGCGCCTATCGAAAGAGGGAGTCGAGCTTGGCAAATGTATACATTTGCCAGGTTTAGCCTGGTGCTTCCTGATGCCTTCCCTGCATATTCCAAATATCCTTGGATGATCGGAACTGTGAGATTAGCGCTGGCAGATTACGCCCACATGTGTCGTTGCGTCAGCTGCGCTAGTTGAGAGCGGAGCCTCGCAAAAAGCGCTTTGCAGTCATTTTCACACTTCATTTACATTTTTTTTTCTTGCCAGTCGCGTTTTAGACCAAGGAGTCCACTACTTTTTTTGTTGTATTTCTAATTATTCCATTGTCCATTTCGACTACTGGCCTCGCGAGCGGAAATGTCTAGAATTGGCGATGGAGGACGCACATCAGACCTCATTCGCCGCTTTGAGAGCCTAGCGCTAGAACGAACTACCTCTGTCAGCGATGTCGCCATACCCAAACCTGCCCTGAAGCCGCCGATGCTGACAAAACGCACGCCTGTTGCTAATGACGGAATCTGGTCTAAACAGGATGCTCAAATGCAAAGCGACTCGCTAGGAACGCCAACCATTGCTTCTAACAGAACGCAACCACCTGAGCAAGTATCCGAGCCTGTCAGGGAGCCAAAAC
>JANBUP010000193.1:0-11546 GCA_027579525.1 Coemansia furcata | reverse complement strand
ACAACAAGCAATGCAACTGCCAGATTGATGGAACAGTGCTTCAGGTATCAGAAGGAAAAGAACCTATCTGCAGCCTTTGGAGTAGTGCCACAAGATAGAATACTCACATGTGGTACATGCTAATCCATTAAACAAAATAAATGACAAAACCATGCATTCAATTCCAAATACAAAACAGTTGTGTTAGCCATGTTTACAAATCCACCTTATTTTGCCCTTTGTAGGCTATAGAATATAGTAGGTAGAAATGAAGACCACATATAAAATAAAACAAATCAAAGACACTACAAATTTTGTGGTGACACATGGTCAATGCATATGAGTTGTAGCAAAACATCAAAAACTGTGAATGATTTAAATAGTTCAAAATAGTACCAAGGTTGGAGCTACTCTGGAGCAGACTCACAAGTATACTCATCACCAGCTCCCTCAATAGGAGAATGCTCCCTATTGATCTTTATCTGAGTGAGCCTATTTGCATTCTGCAAATTGCACATTTGAGCCTGATAAATATTCTCAGCCTGCCACTCCTCTGCTTCCAAATGTGATTGTTGAAAATTTAAAAAATTCTCAACAATGGCAGTTGCACTAGATACTGCTGCAACTGCAGACATGTGTGTCATTAGAATTGACCTTGATCCCTGCCTTGCTGAGGTTGTAGAGTGCATGTTCCTGGTGGGCAGTCACTGATCAGATGGTGAATGAGTGGGTAGTCTCTGAGTCAGATGTATTTCATCAAGTGGATGATTAGGAAGTGAGTCAGAGGCAGGAGGTCCCTGGTCAGTTAAAGCTCAACTAAGCCCAGCTGGAGATTGTGAGCTTTGAGCCATATCAGATGTAGCATGAGAATTGGAGCATGATGGGGCTACATCATCTGGTGATACAGGGTCTGGCTCCCCCCTGTCACTGATAGAACCAAATGGTTGTGGAGTGCTGTGCTGTTGATGTATATGAAACGCATCACATAGTCTCCAAAGATCGAGGACCATCCTAGATGCAACCCTCACTGCCTGCCCATCATCAACCATTGTAGTACTGCTCCTATCTCTATACTTTGTCCATAGAAGCTTGATCTTCTTTATGACAGAAACTGGTGCAAAGTGATCAAACTCTGGGTGTGAAGCTACCAAAGCTCAGATAGCTCTAGTGTCAAGCTCAGTATTAGATGTGGTCAGTGAAGTTGGGCCTTGGTGAAAGTAATGCTCAAAATTACCACTAGCAAGCCAAGCTAGTAAAGTGTGGATGTTGTTTTTCAACATATGATGACAATGCCTCTCTGACTGCTCTATTGATACTGTGGAAGACATGTTTACATAAAAAAGTGGTAAAATATTGGAATTTCAAAAATAAAATGAAGCATACAAAATAAAAGTGGTGCTTGAAAGAGACAAGATTGAGGGGGGGTAGGGGAATAAGGACCTATGTTTTGCAGGTCTTTATTTGCTGCATTTTTGGCTGGGGATGTCCTATTCGATGCTTTATTTCAAATACACATAAGATAAGTATAAGCAAAACTGCCAATTGGCCAAGGCCAGTGTCTTTTGTCCTTATTTAACAGTCATGATATTATAATAACTCCAGGTTCCTCACAAAGGCACTGTGCAAAATCCTCCAATGGCTTATTGTTGATAAGTGTCAAGTAGTCAAACTGGCAAGACTCCTACATTTCCAAGGCAAATGAATTGGGATACTCCCTTAGATACTGGCAAAGGTTGTGGATAAGTTTAAATTGCTTGTTGTGCACTGTATCAAAGTCGACTTGAGGGAAATACAGCATCCAGTATCATTCCAGCCTCTCCAAGCAAAGTTTGCCATTATCTGGTTGTGTCTGAGAGTATGTTCTTTTCGTAGCTAACTGCAATCCTTCAGGAAGGTCTTTGTCAATATGGTCATCATTTTTTGGGCTAGTCATTTTGCTTAAATCATAAAAAGTAATATTATTCAAGAAAGAATAAAGAAAAAGATGTAGAGAGTGTGGCATGTAGTGTTTTGGATGCCTGCTTAAAGCACTGTGCTAAAGGCATTCACAATTATGACCAATCACTTACATATACCACCTCTATATCAATGACGTCACATGGAGCCAATGCACTTGATTACATGTAAATGGTGGCAGGACAAGGCTGAAAAGATCTCAGCTATGCATGGTGGTATAGAGTTTGGCAGCTATGCACAGGGTTGCACTGCACTCTGCAGCAACATACATCAGTAAGGAACTCAGCTATAATGATATTTGCAGCAGCATATGGTGGTAAGGAGTTTGACACTGGAACCCAACTATACATGTGTGGCATCAACACAAAGTCGCAGCAACACAATAGGGAATTAAATGAGCTGTTTGATTGTCTATGTATTCAGTAGGTCAATTGTAATCAGGCATGCACTCAGATCCAGCCATGGCATTGGTGGTGTTGCTGTTGCTGTTGTTGTCACTGTTGTTGTCATCAGTGTGTAACAGTAGCATCAAAGTCATTTGCATAGTTTAAATATAACGTTGAATGAATAGTGAATTGAGAAAAAAGGTTTGTAAATTTGAATGTCAGGGATTATAGAGTAAACAAAAAGAAAAGGTGCAAGATTTGAAATAAAGAGTAAGAAATAATGATGACAAAATAATCTTTCTCTTCCCGCAGTGACTCGTTTGGCAAA
This sequence comes from Coemansia furcata, assembly GCA_027579525.1. Taxonomy (NCBI): domain Eukaryota; kingdom Fungi; phylum Kickxellomycota; class Kickxellomycetes; order Kickxellales; family Kickxellaceae; genus Coemansia; species Coemansia furcata. The sequence continues at coordinate 8,897 of JANBUP010000193.1, read as the reverse complement.
TCGACAGCTGATGATTCTCCCAGCTCACCAACTCATCAGCTCAGCTAGAGTGAGCTGTGACATCAATAGTGCTTATGTGTTGTTTCTTTAATACCTGTCGTATGGCGATATAAATTATACCATTGGAATGCTACCGATGAGACGAAGAGAATGAGCCTAAAATATTCGAGGGTTAGATATTGAGATATATACTTGCTGTTTGCACCACTATAGGCAATCAGATCAGATCTAAAGAATAATTTTCTAAACTTGAATGCCTTGATGGTGCAGCAGCATATGATTGCTGCAAGCTTTTCTTCTCTGCATTTTTCCTGCATTTATTTATTGTCTCTTTATTCTGATTCTGCAGTTGCTTGCTTTTGTTTGTTATAGGTTGCTATTGTTAGAACTCTCTATTCTTTGGCTGTGATGCTGCTGGGCACTTGTCTATCATATCTCCTGCACTTGTTTTCCTTATCCTTTTATCCTGCTTATAGCACTAATACCCACTCAACTTACTCACACTCTTTTATATTACCCTCACATACCCCTATGTCGCACCCACTCACTCATCCATTTATGCCTGTGCATTCATGTTGCTTGCCCTTCTCTATTATATTTGCTTTCCATATTGCTCGTACTAGCCATCCACATCACACGCATATATACTCCACACACTTTGTAACATCTCTTTCACTTCCTCTGTGATACTCACAATCTTTCCCCTCAATGCCTATGCAATTACACCTCTCACCTCTTGCTGCCAAACTTCTAACTATTTCACTTGGCTACACCTTTTCCATATACCTATATAAGCCCCTCCCATCCCTACTACCATTCTGTGTCCTTTTATTGATTTGCATTCTTTGGCACACTCATAGCCATCTCTCCTGACTCATACCCTTTTAATGCACTAGGGAAACTATGTCAATTTTTTTATTACCCACTTCTCTCTTGGCATATGTTTGTGTACTCCTTCCTGTGTGGGTGTTTCTCTTGGTGGCTTCATCTGTAGAAGGTGCAAGAACTATAGAACTTTTGCTCAGTGTACATATCATAGGCATTTTATTCCAGTGCTGTGGATTAGGTTTAGTAGTTCACAATGCATTTGGTCATGCATATAGCATTTACTATCATGTTGACATATAGTCAATAGTTGAGCGTCTATTGAGGGTCAGTCATGATTGTGCAAATATCCAGAATTTTATTATCTGTCCAGAAATTTATCTACTTGTTCAAGATTGGCAGGGTTCTGATATTTTTTGGGTCAGGCTGTTTTGTTTGATTTAGTCATGCATTCGCCACCTGTGTGGTGAATGTGTGCCTAAAGGGAAGAAAACAGTACCACCCAAAAAAGGCAGAACCCGAGGGGACTTTGGGTGATGGCTGAAAACCTTATACTATACACAGTGTTTTGTAGTTATTTACACCTTTTTAAAACATCATGACTATATTGTCTGTCATGAATCAACATGGACAATGATGTATTGATATAATATCCAAAGTTAAATAGTAAGTTCATAATTTCATGTATTTGGATATCCCCCATTCCCATGGTTTTGTGTTCTTTACTTTTCACCATCTTTTGCCAACATTCATTAGCAAACCAGTTTCCTTAAATCCAGTCCTTGCCAACTTTTTGTCATTTGTCCCTTCCTTTACAACATGTCATCCCCCTCCCTGTGGTCTGAGTTCAGGGACTTCTTATTTTTACCTATGATTGCTTATTTCTACCCAAGCCAAAAATTTTCCAGCCAATCCCCAGCTGCCTCAGTCCTGACCACATGTTCACCCACCTTCCTTATGGCTCCCTAATCTGCGTCTTTTTCATTGTTTACATCTGGCAGCTCATGTAATAGAGTAAAACGTAGAAAGAGGAAGAAGGAATCTATTCCAACATGTCGCTAAAGGACAGCATAAATACTAGAAAGAAAAGGTGTCGATCTACATGTATGAGTACATACATGTCCGCATATGTGCCTCGCTGATGATTGGTCTGCGAGTCACATGATTAAGGCATGACAGCTCATGTAAACAAAGCATCTAGCAATTCATCTGACTCGACTCACCAGTTCAACCTGTTCCTGCTAATTGTGACACAGCAATCTTGCACACTTTATCTTTCTTTTCTCTTCTTGTTCATTATCTTTCATTAATCTCTATTTTATTTTTGTAAATGCTTGCCTCTACCACACTCGAAATCAAACAAATTGACCTTTTCACTACTGTATTTTGAATGTCAAACCTAAAAAACATTCCAGCATCTGGGGCTGCAAATCAGGCTGCCAAATTCACCAAAAACAATTGGAGTGTCCAGCTATATTCTGCAGAGATGGATATGAGATGCCTAGCTGCCAATACTGATGAGAGTGCCAGTATCAGGCTTACAGAGGATGGTGCCAGATTGCTGTCTAGTGTACTGCCTTCGAATACTCTTGAGTTTAGTGAGTACAGCAGTGATGGCAGGCATGGCAAGTGCAGCAGCGATGGCGGACATGGCGAGTGCAGCAGTGATGGTGGGCATGGTGAGCGCAGCAGCAATGGCAGGCATGGCAAGTGCAGTGGCAATGTTGTCAGCGATTTAGATGTCTCTCATGTCCCAGGTGTCAGTGCAAGCACAGTTGCCCAGACCAGTCAGCCACCCGAGCTTATTGAGGCTGACTGTCCTGATGAGAACCTCCAGTTTAATGATCTTAATGATCTACATGACTATCTCTGGGAATTTGGTTTGGTGCAGGGTTATGCGATTGTAAAGAGACAAACCCAAGCAAATGCTTCCTTGGTTGTTACAAGCATAGACTTTATGTGCAACTGCAGCCACATAAAGCCAGCTTCTCTTGAAAATGCCCCTGAAGTCAAGCACAAGCATACAGTCCGATCCTTTGGCTGCCCCTTCATGATTCATACTCACTCGAATGATGGCGTCTTTAGGTTTGAGGTTGTTAATAATGTCCACAACCATGAGATTGGGGAGGCCAATCTACTGGCATCACCAGCAGCTCACCGATTTACTGACAAACATAAGGATGTCATCTGGGACAGGGAGCTGATACACACAAGACCCAAACCTCTACTGGAAATTCTTCAAAAGACATTCCCGGACATATGCGCTGGAAAAATGCAAGTGGGGAATGCCCTTTCTATGATCTGGAGTGCTGACAAAGGCAGATATATGTGTGCCGAATGTATCATGCAAGATGGAATAGGCAACAGGCATGTCCAGGCATATGATGTTGGTGATGACAATAGACTGCACCGACTGTTCTTTGCACCTACACAAGCTATCAATTTGGTAGATCTGAACTCGCATGTACTCCTTGTTGACTGCACATATAAGACAAACTGCTTATACATGCCACTGGCTAACATTGTTGGTGTTAGTGCCACTGGTGAAAGCTTTTATGCGGGTTTTGCTTTCCTGTTGACTGAGACTAAAGCCGACTACCAATGGCTGATGGAGCAGATCAAAACTCACCTATATCATGGTGGCGACGGCCCAGCCATAATTGCCACTGATGCTGATGAAGCACTACTTGGTTCCATCAAGGATGTCTTTCCACAGACAAAGAGCCTGCTATGCACATGGCATATCTTATGGAACATAAAGCTGCACTGTCTCCAGCACACGAACAAGAACCACTGGCCTGCTGTCAAGAAGGCCTGGAAATGCATTGTATACAGTCATACAGAGGAGCTCTTTGATGTGGAGTGGGCTTGCATGCATCGTGAGTTTGCTAATCAGACAAAATTCCTAGCGTACCTTGAAAGACAGTGGATACAATGGCACAAGGAGCAGTTTGTCATTGCCTGGACTAAGAACTATCCCCACTTTGGCCTTGGGACTACTCAGCATGTTGAGGGAATGAATGCAACTCTGAAGTGATGGTATCTGAGGAGTATACACTCAAACCTCCATACTGTGGTCAGGGATCTTGAGCATGCTGTCCAGGAGCACTTTGCCAATCTACAGATATCTCTTGCACAAAACTGCACATTGCTTCCAGCTGAACTTCTGAATGTAGCCTTTTTTTCTCCAGTGCAGCAAGCAATTTTGCATTATGCCCTGCATCAAGTCTTTAGACACTACAAGGCTGCTGTGAAGTGTATTGCAGCTGAAGCAGCTCGTGCTTCAGTTCTGGCCAGAGCTGCCAAGGATGCTGTGAAAGCTGCAGAAGCAGCCATCTCTGCTGCTTCCACTGCCACTGCTACCACTGCTGATGCCTCTGCTGCCACTGTTTCCATCACTGTCACCAAATATGCTGCTGCTGCCTCCAATGTTGCAGCTGCCACTGTTGCCTGTAAGACTCTCTCAACACCTAGCTGTAGAGGCATCTCCCATTCATCCCTAGGGATTCCTTGTCTCCACACAGTTTATCAGATGCTAAAGTCGGGATTGCAGTTGTCTTACAATGATTTCCACGAGCAATGGCTTTTGGATCTGCTGTGCCCAGCTGTTGAGCCTCATCCTACACTTAGGGATGAGATAGTTGCAGATCTATTTGCCATTGCTGAGAGAGTGCAGGTCTGTCCTCCCCAGGAACTTATGAATTATGGACTTCTCCTAAAGGACTTTTGAAGTGGGCCTGTTCCCCGCATCCTTGACCCTTCATCCTGTAAGAGGCTTGAGCGCCCAGCTGGTTTAAAGAACAAGAGCCATGCTAAAGGATCTTCAACTCAGCGGGAGCTTACTGCATGCAAAGTTTTGGAGCATCTCACAGATGCTGAAGCAATCATATTAGCCAGGAGCCAAGATGAGACAGCTGGGAGCCAAGATGGGACAACCAGTCATAAACATCAGTGTCATGTCCACTAAACTAGGTATTTCTATATATGCCATGTATTGTGGCCATTTCTTACTTATAAATGAACTTTCTTTTGTGACCATTTACATATATCATGCTAGAACTACTACTGTAGTCATGAAAGAAGTCACTTATTTCAAAGATAAACATTGTAGTGACATAAAAAAGAATAGAAGTATGTGTATTCGCAAATAAATATTCAGCTGTTGCTACCTCTAGTCCTAATACCAGTAAACAACATTGTTTTGTGTGTAAAGCAGCAAATAAGACATCTACCAATGCATTTAACATTATAAATTAACATTATAAACTGTTTCATGATTAAATGTTATCTTGGAGCATGTATTACTATATTTATAGATGTATTTGGTAAACATATACAATGGTATTGCATAAATACTATATATATTGCTGTTACGAGAATAAATTTTCACCAACAGACATGCAAACGAGTTAAATAATGACAAAAGAGGCATTAACATAGTGTATAATGAAGGTTTAGTTGTTTATATCGCTATAATTACATAGAAACATCCATAAAAAAGTTATAACATGCATGAACAGGAGTTACACTCATTAATGGTGGTAATTGTAGTCAAAAAGGAGTTTACATGAAAGGTACTGTTTCAGTATTAATTGAACGACTGCATACACAACATACTACACTAAGCAGCATGAATTCTTATTTATGAATTGCTCAATAAATGTAAAAATTGTAGCAATACTGTGGCCAAGCATAAACTGTATGTAGTGAGGCATAAACTACCAATGTATACGTGAATGTAGCATAAATATACACTGTTTTCAAGGAAATATGCTGCACACCTCATGCAATATAGTAACTATATAGATCGTTCATAATTGAGGGTACGCTGGACTCGATACAACAGTATATCATTGTTGCAGCGACTATTGGAGACATTGGCAGCTACACATGTGAGCAGGCACATCTTCAATCAACAAAGCACCACCACAATGTCACATGTTTTCACTAATTTGCATATACTCCATGTCTCTGCACAAATAGTAAAGTATATCAGCTCACAACTGAGTAATAACAGAGTAGAAAACATATTCCCTTTTGTACACACACCATGTGAATGGCAGAGAAGGAGATTTTAATGCTGCTAGCATGCATGTCATGTCAGAGCCATGCTTCAAAGAGACATGGATACACTTGCTGTCAATGCAGATTGCTGGCATATGCTAGCAATGTCAGTAATAGTCAAATTAGTTATATGCTGGTAACACTAGAACTGCATGGCCTGTATGCAGGATTGCACATAGATAGTTACTTACAGTCGCTCACCACTCTAATAGACTAGATAGTGGACCACAGACACCAGAATCACTTGGGCACTAGGACCATGCTGCCTTACTATGGGTCATGGTGCAGGCAGTACGTGCAGAGATGCTAGCAGATTGATGGACCACAGTCCCTTGCCTGGAACAGTGCTCTTTCTACCATGACGCCAATTGTAAATGAGCATGCAACACAGCTTCATTTACTCATCCATTGTCTTTGCTGCTGACTCCTTGGGGTAGGTAGGCATGCTGTCCTCATGAACCACATCAGGCAGTCTAAGCTGGCACATCAGGGCCCTTGTGGCCTGGGATCCACCTCAGCCTGAGGCCTGCCATGTGCTGGCGTATTCGTGGAGCAAAGAACTGGGTGACGCAGGTGAGCCAGTACTTGCGCTAGCTGTCTTCCTCCATGCTCAGCATCTCCCTTGTCATGGCAATGGCAGCCTGTGATTGCTGTGTACTATCGGCGACTAAGAGACTAAGATACTGAGTAGTACCATGTCGATAGGATTATGAGGCACGAGTTGCCAATACTTTGCCGCTACGTCTAGTAGAGCCCATTCACTCACAGATGTATAAGTGACAATACTACAGTGTCACTCGTTGTAGTATGTAAGTGGCGAATGTATATCTCACGTGCCTGGTCTCAGTGTATGGGGTCATGACTAGATGCTTGTAAATAGCAGTCATCCAAGCTTGCAAGTTAGCCATTGGCGCTACATATAAAGTCAACTATTGGTCATACTGAAGTTGCCAATGTGTAACATCATGTGCTAACAAGGGTGTGTAATAAGTGTCAACAATATTAGTTCAATGAGTGTACCCACTCCAAGAGAGTGCCATTATCAAAGTATATGCATGCACACTGCATGTCAGTCATAATGTAACTCAAATCGCGGAATTGACAGGTTCAAATTGAGTGTGGTGGCAAAATTGGCAAGATGAAATTTGATAGTTTTCAATTCAAAACAAAAACAAACAAACATAAGTGATATAGATAATAAATAATAATAAACCAAACAATGGATTTGAAGTAAAGTTAACTGTGTATTGTTTTCTGAGGCACTGTCCTCCTTTTAATCTCCCAAGTCCATGGCCTCCCCGTGACTTGCCTGCTGTAAGGTGGCATCTGGGGATCTGGGGACTGTGGGCCTCTCACTGGTCTGAGTTTGTGGATCATCTTGATTTGATTGTGGGTCAGCTCCTAGTTTGTGTGCAATCTGTATCATAAGCTAGGTCGATGGCAGCGAGGCCAGGGTTAGAAAAGGGCAATAAAGGGGTTAGAAGAGAGGTGCTGGTGGGAATTGTGTTAGAATTGGGTTAGATGGGGTGTGAAAATTTTTCAATAACAATAAAGGGGTAAGAAGAGATAAGAGGAGAGGTGGCTGGAATCAGCATCATTGTTTATTTATTTGTACAGAGAAAAGACGCAGATTAGGGAGCCATAAGGAAGGTGGGTGAACACGTGGTCAGGACTGAGGCGGCTGGGGATTGGCTGGAAAATTTTTGGCTTGGGTAGAAATAAGCAATCGTAGGTAAAAATAAGAAGTCCCCTTTAGAAGGGGTGATTGTGACGCCAAAAATAAGCGGGCGTCACGTGACCAGCCGCGCGATTGCGGGACAAGCACGATCGCGATGTGTGCGCAAGTATACACCCATCGGTGGATGTTTATACACGCACTAGCGGGTGTACTACTGCACGCAGTTTATATGTGACAGCCGGCACCTATATAAGCGCCTTAGCTGTCAGCCAATTTAGTAGATGCTCCTCAGCTTCACTGACAAGAATCTCAACGTAATAAGATATCTATACTCTATATTCTTCATTACAAATACCAATCATGGCTAAAACGATTTGGAAAAGAGCGAGTGGCTATGAGTATTGCATTGTGACTAATGAGAAGGAGCTGCTAACATGCATGCATGATTATACACCAAGCTGGCTGGCAGTCGCATCCAACTGTGAATTAGCAACCAAGTGTATCAAAGTATTTCTCAGCAACTCGTTTAGTGAACCAAGACGAGTAATTGTTGTAGTACATGAAGCACTGCCAGTAAGAAGTAAACCACTAGTATCTATTACATTGCAAGAAGGTGGAGCTCGAGCAAGAGATGTAGACACTGGCGTTATAGATAAAGTGTTTATGCATAACTACAGAGACACAGATTTGTTTGGTATTGTCATTACAAACATTGCACTAGGATAATGTTCACTTGATTCCTCCCTTCTAGAAGCTAGCATTCTGGCGCAGGGGGCTAAATATGCAGACACGTGTTTTAAATTCCAACGTGAGGCATTTGAGCAAGCTGGCATGCGTCGTATTTCTGGAAATAGCTTTATATAGTTTCTTCAAGAAAAGTTAGATAAATAAATTAGGTAATGACAGTGGGCTCGTTGCGGCCAGTGTACTGAGACAGCTGCGAAATTTCCAAAGCGGTGTCAACTAGGGGCTTGAGTGCGACTTGAGCGTCAGTATCAAACTCCACAGGGTCGAAGCGCTCAATGTAGATACGCACAGTGGCACCCTCGGAGCCAGTGCCAGAGAGGCGGAAGATGATGCGCGACGAGTCGTCAAAGATGACATGCAGGCCCTGGTTGCGGGAGATGCTGTGGTCAATAGGGTCGGTGTACTCAAAGTCGTTGACAGCAGCGACAGTAAAGCCGTTGATGGTCTGGCTGACGAGAGCCGGTCCCTTGGCACGCAGGTCATTGATCATCTGGGCGGCGCCATCAGCGTCGACTTCCTCGTAGTCGTAGCGAGTAAAGTAGTTGCGGCCGTAAGTCTGGTAAAAGTCGCGCATGATGGAGCG
>JANBUP010000192.1:0-11554 GCA_027579525.1 Coemansia furcata | reverse complement strand
ATAAGATTTTGACCGATTGAGTTACTTGATAGCAATACTAATGCTTGGCATATCAATTAATAACTATATTCATGATAATCCTTAGACATCTTCAGGGAGTAATGCAGCTCAAAAAACTTGGTAGAAACATTCGCTGTCTTCCTCAACTTCAGCCTCCATTTTCAAACGAATCTGCTTTGCATCTTTAATTGATATCGGATAATCGATCTTGTTCATGATGCCATCCACGACAAGAAGAAGTAAACTGCAGAATGGCTCGTGTGACAGCACATCCTCCATCCACCAATCTCTCTGCTGCGGCGGCACAATCTCAGTTGATGGGATGCGCGTAGTCGGGTCAACAAAGTAGAACGTCAGCATCTTGCAGTGGCCTGGCATGAATGCGATCTCCTGCGTAATCCGGGGCATCTTGTATTGGTAGGTGTTTGGAAACACGACACATAGCCCATCCTTAATATTGACGGTGCCAAGCTCTTGAGAAAAGCGGGCCAGTTTCCCTGTCAAATCCCCATCTATGCCATACGCAAGCTGAATTGAATGGTAGTCATTATCATTGCTCGCAGTATGATAGGAAGTGAGGGACTCGCAGAACTCTATACTGCACTGAGCAATGTTGACAACGTCATAGAAAAGAATGCCAGTGGCTATGATGCGCTCGTTATCCAAGCCAGCCACACTCCAGCCCTTGCCACCATAGCTGGATCTCTTTGATGGCAGCTCAATGTTTGACATCCGCACAATGGCCTGCAGCCGCCAACCACGAAGGCTGTATGGTTTGATAGGACGCGCAGGCACAACAAATGGTTTGGGCTGTGGAACCTTATATGCTGCATCTTCATGCCAGCACTCAAGTTCCTCAATATACTCATAGTATGGCCGGCGACCACGTTCTGGCTCTGGCCTGCTGTACTCGTAGCAGTCATACAGATTAAACTCCACCCCAGGTTTGCGTGGATGCACAAGGTCAGTCAGCACTTGCTCCAGCAAGGGGAGGAATTTGGAAAATACAGTGGCAATAATCGGGTATAGCGCCGCATGTTTGATGGGGTGCAAGTTGTTGATGTAGGACTCGATCGTGACAGCTCCCTTATCATCCATGCGAAACTCGGACGGCAACCAGCTGAATCTGTCCGACGCATACGAGGCCTGCTTCTTGTGGAAGACTGGAAGGTAACATTCCTACTTGAGCGCATCGGGAGCCCATTGGGCCTGGCGCCACCCTTCAAGCGACCCGGGCAACTCTCCCAGCATATCTAGAGTATGAGTTACACTAGTCGATGTGCTAGGCTCGCGGCGCAGCCATGAGCGACCATAAATCAGCGGGTATAGCAATGGGTCAATTAAGTTGAGAGTGCGAGTCCGCCATTCGATGTCAGCCCATGTGTACTTTGAAGCGAAAATGGTATATCCATGTCGTTTAACAAGTACGTATTGTAGCTTTGAGAAACAAGCGCAAGTACTATTTGACTGACAATGCTTGCTCTAAAATCAAATAACATCTCTTAGCTGACGATTTACTTGTGGCCATCAGCAACACTGATATTGTCAACTGATGCATCAATTAGCTCAAGAAGCAAAGTGTGTGCAACAATGTGAACAACCAGATCACTCTCAGCCGAGCAGAAAGTTTGTGGAGCCACTACTCGATTAAATTTGCTCTTCTATTGGATTCGAAGCTCCGACCAACGTTGGCGGTGAAAAGAAATAAAGTAAGGAGATGTTCCGCTAAGCAGCCACTAGTGGAACAAGTGACCTAGTCGTTCATCTTGTTGGTAGCACTTTTTTTGGCTCCAAGACCTGGTATGACTGATGACAAATCATTCCTGCAGACAACCCCAAGCAATGTTATCAGTCGAGAGCTGACATTCCATCATGTGCCACAGTAGATGGTGTGATGCTCTTGCAGTGCATAGTATCGAAATAGCTCTATGACATAGTTAGTGAAAATTTGCTTGTCGAGCATTGAAAACAGAGTAGAAATGCTAACTGCCATGCACATATCTGTTGCTGACATAATCACCACGAAATCCCCATTTGAGCTGGCTGCAGAGGTGCTAACATTAGACGATAACGTAATGCAACTTTAATTGTTGATAAGCCTGTGTGGAGCGTTATTTGACAGGTTGAATACATGATTGCTAGAGTATTTATTAGGATTACATCTATTCTAAAGTTTTTGATCCACAGAGCTAGAGATTGTGTTAACCCGCAAAAGAATATTGACTCAATTAGCGAATGGTCGACAAAGAAGGATATGTTACCATTAGCCATGGGCACTAACTCTGGTTCCACTGTTGACTGTTAATTTCCTCTCCACGAAAATATTTTTATTTTGAAGCATTATACCACACTTGTTGTGCGTTGCCTCCCCTGTTAAAGGGAGTGAGGTAGCACAGTTTTGTATTCACTATAAATTTATCATTATTCCTGGACGTGAGACGTAGCCACTCACCACCTTTGGCCAGGACAAAGGCTAATAAAAATTAGAGGATTAAACATGGAGTGTGGACTTTATGACTTTGGCAAATTCTTTTAAATAAAGGTGTTCTTTTCTTGAAAGGTGGCATTTTTAAATTGCTGGAGAAAGTGACCAGAGGAATGGTGTTGCCCCCGAAGCGCATGCCCTGCCTTTCAAAATATCTTTTTCTTCTGCATCCAAGCACCTCTCTACAATTTACCTAGCATTCAACATTATTGTAAACATCCATGTCCAACCTTGTTTCTCCAGCTCAAACACTTCCCTTCCACATTCTACGCCGAATAATATGGTATTCAGTCGCTGGTAAAGATGAATCTGTTCCCAAAGTTATGCTGTCAGTATGCACTTCTTGGCGGGCGGCGGCCCTAGACCATATATGGAGGGCTCTTCAGTTCACTATTGGCTACAAAGGTTATGATTTACTGGCGACACATTCGAAAGATGTCATGCACGCTATACTGCCCCACAATGCTGCAATCTTCGTTAGGAAGCTAACCATTTATTTATCCCTGCAGTCTATCGCAGATGGCTTGGCCTACAAGGTGCTGTCAGAGTACATGGGAGAAATAACAAGTCTGCCTACTGCCAATACACTTCTTATTGGGTTACATGGTTGCGAGTTAAATAACACAGAACCAAATGTTAATTATATTATAAATGTTCGTGAATTTGCTCAATTACTAAGGTCCCTGGCTCCAGCAGGACTTACGACGGCATTGACATTCCTAAGTAAACCCGAGAAATGGGAAAAAGACGAAGAAGATTGCTTTGGGGAACTTGTGAGCTTACTAGATAACCGATCCGAGTTTGTAGCCCTAGACATTGGAGAAGTGGGGCTTATGAATATGTCAACTATTAACTCCATCGCTGAATTATCATCCCTAAATATCTCTTGCAAGAACACATCGGATTTGAACGCAGCTGTACTTCATAAATGTGCCAACACGCTCGCAAACTTAAATATTAAGATTAGCAGTGCAAAAACTCTATTTTATGATGCCGACGATAACATTGTTGTCTATCCAAATTTGAGAAAGCTAATATTAAATCCAACAGGAATTCTTCTCTCTATCGAGCGAGTATCGGTGCCAAATGTTGTGACACTTCCATCATTGAGAGACATATTAATGACTGCACCCTACCCATATGCCGATGATGTGTTGTTCCGAGGTAATAGCGGCACGTTGAGGGGTTTGATGATTGTTATTGACCAGCATACCCCTGGTGCACTACGTAGTATGCGGTTTATTGATAGAAAGTATAAGAACATGATAGTAACGATTGGCTCCATAGGAGATGGTTATCTAGACGCATCTGAATCCAATAGGAATATATTTATTCGTAAACTGGTGGGAGAAGCTAATACACTAATATTATCAGCCTGTTTGACATTAAATTGTTTGATAGCGGCAGCACCACCCATTCAAGGATTCGAACATCTTAGAGGGCTTGATGTAAACACGATAATCATGTCTCTCTTTGATGTGATTCGTCTACTAAATGTGCTGCCAAATTTGGGGAAAATTACCTGTGGCTTTGAGGGACTGGGAATTGGGCTTCAGGATATAGCCACTGAAGAGTTACTAGAACATGTTGCTTTAAGGCATGGCGGAGTTGGAAAAAACTTGAAAGCCTTTACCTTCAAGAGGTTTTTTACTCTAGCTACTTCTGCAATCCCCAGACATTTCCTACTTTTGACACTTGTGTGCCCAAAGCTATGTCAGATTGAGCTGAACCCAGGAATAATAAAAGAATTCAAGGGCGAATTAACTGAAATGCTTGGAGATGAGGCATATATCAACTACGCCCCACAGATCAACCAGCTTATCCATGCTGTCAACTAGGCAGTATTTCAGGGTTTCTCTTTATCAGCTACTTTAGCACTATATAATCACTTTAATACAATTTTGGTTCCTAACTTTTTATTATTAATCTCTAGGTATGGAACGGCTAGTTTGGATTCTTAGCGATACCTTATTCATGACCAGCCAGCGCCTCGACCACCGCCTTGACCTTTGCGGCACACATTTTCAAGTGATGTATAAAGTGTGCTTCGTTGTCGTACTCTCGATGGCAATTATGACATATTGTTGTGGTCAGTGGACGTACTACCATGGTCGTTTGATATGTACTTGGTAGTGCTCAAAACAGTATGTAAATGTAGGCGAAAAAACTGATTGGGTATTTGCCAAATTCTTCTAACCGTTGTCCTTTATTTATAGTGTACGCTAGTTGTCACATGTGTTGATTGTAACATATGGCTACGTAGACAAGGCAAATGACCTATTCAATGATGGCCGTCACTATCTACAATATATCTGCTTACAGAAGCAGCCGCATTGTGAACAACTTGTGCCGGTAAATTTACACAAACATTACATGTTGCAATAGTGTAAAAAGATAACTTGCGTAAGCTAGCCGCTTACATAATTAAATAAAATAACCGTATATTCTACCATTGTCAATTGAAAGTTTGAAATTGAAAGTAACCAGATTCTATTGTTTTCCACGAGAGAACAGCCCTTGCCGCTATCTACTGCTTACTAGGATGCCCTAGTAAGGAGGAGGACACCATTTATTGTGAGCATGGAATTCATTTGTATCTGTAAAGGTTCTTTCGCACCAGTAACAGTGTATATCATTGCTGGCGCCATCTGGGTCAGTGTAAAGGCGATACAACACTATAGAGTAGCGACGTTATAGACAATTAGATGAAAAGAGAGAGAACAGACAAAGAGTGGCTGTTTAGGCTGTTTACATTTTATCTCGGTTATTAGTATAGGCGTGGAGAGGCTTGATTGATATATGGTTATAAAGATTACCATCAGCAGCTTGTAACACTGCCAGTAAGAAGGTGGATGTATGAGATGGTGGCTTTAGCTATCGTGGTAACAGATTATTACAAGTTTCGTATTCTTTACGCATATCATATCACACATCTAGTTTTCTGACAGTCATTCGTGTCCTGATATGTTGGCTAAGTGAAGATAGGAATCATTGTACTCATCGATAAATGTTTTAATCTGAGGATTGGTGATTACCGGTATCAGTTTCCCCACTCTAAGAACTCTTATGTCGACCATAGAGAAACATGATGTTTGTATAAATAAGATGTTTAATGTATTCTGAATAGGAACTGTTTTAATATTATATTTTCTCTCTTTTGAAAGGGGTTGGCATATTTTCTGTTCAGAGTGCATAGAGCTAGCTATATTAAATCAAGTTTATCCTTAAATGGGAAATAAATATTTAATGTCTTCGTCTAGAATCCCCTTGCCATCAACGAAAGCCTCCTTGACGCACTTCCATTTGTGCTCTGCGAGGTCGGTTGGGTAATTGAAATCGGTCTTGCAATAATTGCAAGTCAAGACAATGTTTCCGTTCATTTCTAAAAGCTAGTTTTTTTAAGACAACAAATGAGAAAGTCAAGATAGAGTAGGTCAAAGTGTTGATTATTCCAAACGACGGGCCCTCCTCTCTTTTATAACTTATTTTGAGGGCGACAAAAACAAATCTATCAGATTACAAAAAACGACCATCATATGATACGAGCAGATTTATATAGCACATTTGTTATCATTATCAAACTCGTCAGCCATAAAACATTGTGCTTTTTTATCTGCATTTACAAACATTCACACCCACATTTTATCTAGAGCTTGGCGGTTCTTAGGCGCCCAGCTTCAATGTCTCGGAGCACGCGGCGCAGGATCTTGCCCGAGGCCGATTTGGGAATAGACTCAACAAGCTCCACGCCGCCACGCAACGCCTTGTAGTAGACGACGCGCTCGGCGACCCACGCTCTAATATCCTCGGCAAGCTCGTCGCTCCCGAGGGCCGACCTCACAACGACAAAGGCCTTGGGGACCTCGGTTTCCTGGGCGCGGTCGATGACCTGGATGACGGCGGCGTCGAGCACGGCGGGGTGCTCCATGAGGAGGCCCTCGAGCTCGGCAGGGGCGACCTGGAAGCCCTTATATTTAATAAGCTCTTTTTTGCGGTCGACAATAAAGTAATTTCCATTGTCGTCCACACGGCCAATATCACCAGTGTGCAGAAACCCGTCCTTATCGATGGTCTCCGAGGTGGCCTCGGCGTTCCTATGGTAGCCCATCATTATGTTGGGCCCGCGCATGCAGATCTCGCCCAGCTCGTTAGGTCCGAGGCGCTCGCCATTGTCGCCCACTATGATGCACTCCATCGACGACATCAAATAACCAATCGACCCGTCGGGCGCGCCCTCGGCCCGGGTGCGATGGGTGGCAGGAGATGTCTCGCTGAGGCCGTATGCCTGCAAAATGCGCAGCCCGTGTTTCTTGCGGAACTTTGCCTGCGTCTCATGGGTCAGCGGCGCGCCGCCGCTACTGAGATACGCGAATGACGAAAGATCGTATTTGTCGACAATGGGGCTCTCCGCCAAGAGAATTACGGCGGGCGGCACTATGTGAGCGATGGCTACGCGGTGGCGCTCGACCAAGATGCAGAACTGCTCGAGATCGAAGCGAGCCATGACTATTTGGTGGCGCGCCTTGACGATAGAGAGGAACATGCCGGGGACGAGTCCGTAGCAGTGGAAGAACGGGAGGCACGCAATGCATGCCTGCTGCAACGAATGGCGCTCAGTCTCAGATATATAGGGATCGTGAGCCTCGACTATGAGGTTCTGCAGGACGTTCGTTGCGATATTGGCATGCGACAAAAGCACGCCCTTCGGCAAGCCCGTAGTACCCGAGCTCAGCAACAGGAATGCCGGTGTGTTGCGCGCCTCCTCATTTGTGGTCAGGCGCATGCGCGGATAGGGTTTGTCGCTCAAAGTCCCGTGGACGGTGTTCTCACGCCCGTCAATTGTCAGGATGCGGTGGCGCATCACAAAAACGTCGCTATTACCTATGGCCGTGAGCACGGTGGGCAAGTTTTGCTCGGTGGCGATGACGGCCTTGGCCTCGGACAGGTTTAGCAGATGCGTTATCTCGCTCGCTGTGAACGCCGGGTTGGCCGTCGCGCACACCAGGCCGGCCATGAGCGCGCCCAGTATAATGGCCGGATAGTATACGGTGTTGGGGATCAGTATGGCGATCGTGTCGCCGCGCTGCAGGCCCAGGTTGATCAGCCCTGAAGCAAACCTGTCGGCCATGCGCTGGACGTCCATAAAGCTCTGCGTTGTGTCGTGATCAGTCAGGGCGGGCAGACTGGGGTTGGCGCCGAAGGCGGAGTGTTTCTCTGCATAGTCGAATATGAACGTTGGCAGGTCCTGTGCGGGAGGCTGGGCGATAGGGGGGTAGGGCGATGTGAAAATCATTTTATTTTTCAAATAAAGATGGCAAGATAAAAAGAAAGTTTATGTGTGGCTTTTTGTCAATGTCTCGTTTTATCAAGTCTACAGGTCTTGTGTGTGTGGCGCACCTGCATTGATTTATCGGGTTTGATCAAAGTATATACAGTAAGTGACAAAATTGTTCCATTTTTTGACTCTGACTTCCATCACGAATACCTTTGTTCACAAGTGTCGGATCGCTCTGAGACCAATTTTTCAGATAGCCCGGTGTCGACTCTACAATAAATAAATTATTGGTGTCATACCGTTCATTACGTGTAATTACATGTGTATTTGCATAGTAAATCTTAATAAAACGGTTTTTAAATTTTTATACTCCAAATTGTCAATAGTTCGTCAATCCGCTCTTGGCCTTCAAAACAGCCTTAATTCGCTTGGGCATACTATCTAAGAGTGGTTGGCATTCTTCAGGCTTGAACTCAAACTAAACCCTTTGCACCCGCTGCCACAGCTCCTTGATGTTCCTTGGTTGACTGGCATATTCTTGGAGATGCCGTTTTAGCCAAGCCCAAAGATGCTATATTGGGTTTAGGTCTGGTGACTATGAGGGCCAGCCAAGCACAAAAACATGTTTGTCTGCCAGCCACTTCCTGACGATACTGGCTTTGTGCTTGGGGTCATTGTCATGCTGGTAAATAGCAATGCCATTTCTGAAGTGCAGCCTGTTCAACGTGGGTAAAGCCCCCTCCTCCAAGATCCCAACGTACGTCTCCTTGACCAATGTATCTTTAATCCAGAACATATTCCCAGGGCCATCCCAGGTCATACACCCCCAGATCATGATCGAGCCACCACCATGTTTTGCAGCCTTGATGATTAGCCTTGGCTCCAAGCCGCCACCCTTGCGTTGCCAGCACCATTGTATGCCATCAGATCAGATGTGGTTAATCTTCGTCTTATCAGACCAGACAACATGCCTCCAGCCCTTCACCTTCCAGTTCCTATGTGATTTTGCGAATTTCAGATGAGCCCTAATATTTTTCTTTGAGAGTAGTGGATGCTTCTTCTTCTTTGCCAACTCCAATTCCTAGTCCATGAGAGCCTGACGCACAGTTTTCGCAGATACCACCTTGCCAAGGTTAAAACGCAGGTCCCTAGTTACTTGCGTAGCTGTGTTAAGTTTTCCTGATTTAAGCAGGTGAGCGATATATGCTTTGTCATGCTGTAAAAGTAGCCTGGGTCGACCGGCTTTTGGACAAGGAATAGTTGGATACTTAGTCTTCTTCAGTCGAGCAACAGTCGTTTTACCCACGCCATCTTCTTTGGCTATTTTACTGTAACTAACTCCCTGGTCAAGCTGGAAGAGGATAGATTCTTTGGCGCTTTTTGGGAGGTGCTTTATTGTTGGAAAAGAGGATGGCAATATTTAGCGACAATAATATGAAAAATAAATCTGGAAACAAAACGATAATACCTAGAATATTCGCTGAGAAATCAGCTCTAGTGTAAACTATTTTCATCTTTGACAAAACATTATTAAATGCAGTAAATCCATGCATAAATAGTACCAGCATAGCCAATGGACAAGTGGGTGACTCGTCAGTTATTTGTTTATTTATGTTAACAATTAATTGATTTGGAGGATAAAAATAATATAAACCAATTAGAACTGTAGCCGTTGGACAATATTACAGTTAGTCAAAGACTAACGTGGTGTTGGGTGCCCCCGCCCACCTACTTTCCTCATAATACGGCCAAGTGCTTTGATTGCGTTTTCCCCAAGGGGTAAGGAGAGTATATTAGCCTGTAATATCGTTTGAATTCGGAAATATAAATTATCGATTGGGCCGAAAGGGCCATCTACCCAATACTACGTTAGTCAAAGGCTAACCGTAACAATATCATGCGAAAATACATGTGCAATCGCCAAGCGGATTTATATAGCAGAGTTGTTATCATTATCAAACTCGTCAGCCATAAAACATTGTGCTTTTTTTGTCTGCACTTGTAAAACACCATTTTATCTAGGGTTTGGCGGGTTGTAGGCGCCCAGCTTCAATGTCTCGGAGCACGCGGCGCAGGATCTTGCCCGAGGCCGATTTGGGAATAGACTCAACGAGCTCCACGCCGCCGCGCAGCGCCTTATAGTAGACGACGCGCTCGGCGACCCACGCCCCAATATCCTCGGCAATCTCGTCGCTACTGAAGGCTGACCTTACAACGACAAAGGCCTTGGGGACCTCAGTTTCCTGGGCACGGTCGATGACCTGGATGACAGCGGCGTCGAGCACGGCGGGGTGCTCCATGAGGAGGCCCTCGAGCTCGGCAGGGGCGACCTGGAAGCCCTTATACTTTATAAGCTCCTTTTTGCGGTCCACAATAAAGTAATTTCCATTGTCGTCCACGCGGCCAATATCACCAGTATGTAGAAACCCGTCCTTATCGATGGTCTCCGAGGTGGCTTCGGCGTTCCTATGGTAGCCCATCATGATGTTGGGCCCGCGCATGCAGATCTCGCCCAGCTCGTTAGGTCCGAGGCGCTCGCCATTGTCGCCCACGATGATGCACTCCATTGACGACATCAAATAACCAATCGACCCGTCGGGCGCGCCCTCGGCCCGGGTGCGATGGGTGGCAGGAGACATCTCGCTGAGGCCGTATGTCTGCAAAATGCGCAACCCGTATCTCTTGCGGAACTTTGCCTGTGTCTCATGGGTCAGCGGTGCGCCGCCGCAACTGACATACGCGAAGGACGAGAGATCGTATTTGTCGACAATAGGGCTCTCCGCCAAGAGAATGACGGTGGGTGGCACTATGTGAGCGAGGGCTACGCGGTGGCGCTCGACCAAGATGCAGAACTGCTCGAGATCGAAGCGAGCCATGACTATTTGGTGGCGCGCCTTGACGATAGAGAGGAACATGCCGGGGACGAGTCCGTAGCAGTGGAAGAACGGGAGGCACGCAATGCATGCCTGCTGCAACGAATGGCGCTCAGTCTCAGATATATAGGGATCTTGAGCCTCGACTATGAGGTTCTGCAGGACGTTCGTTGCAATATTGGCATGCGACAAAAGCACGCCCTTTGGCAAGCCCGTCGTCCCTGAGCTCAGCAACAGGAATGCCGGTGTGTTGCGCGCCTCCTCATTTGTGGTCAGGCGCATGCGAAGATAGGGCGTATCGTTCAAAATACCGTGGACGGTGTTCTCACGCCCGTCGATTGTCAGGACGCGGTGGCGCATCACAGAAACGTCGCTATTACCTATGGCATTGAGCACGGTGGGAAGATTCTGCTCGGTGGCAATAACGGCCTTGGCCTCGGACAGGTTCAGCAGATGCGTTATCTCGCCTGCTGTGAACGCTGGGTTGGCCGTCGCGCACACCAGGCCGGCCATGAGCGCGCCCAGTATGATGGCCGGATAGTATACGGTGTTGGGGATCAGTATGGCGATCATGTCGCCGCGCTGCAGGCCCAGAGCGATGAGTCCTGAAGCAAACCTGTCGGCCATGCGCTGGACATCCATAAAGCTCTGCGTTGTTTCGTGGTCAGTCAAGGCGGGCAGACTGGGGTTGGCGCCGAAGGCGGAGTGTTTCTCTGCATAGTCGAATATGAACGTTGGCAGGTCCTGTGCGGGAGGCTGGGCGGTAGGGGGGTAGGGCGATGTGAAAATCATTTTATTTTTCAAATAAAGATGTCAATGATAAAAAGAAAGGTTATGTGTGGCTTTTTTGTAAACATCTCGTTTTATCTAGTCTGCAGGACTTTTGTGTATGTGGCGCACCTTGCATTGATTTATCTAGTT
>JANBUP010000191.1:0-11582 GCA_027579525.1 Coemansia furcata | reverse complement strand
ATGGGGGAACTAATTGCTTTGTCTATCCAAGATGGTCCTCCTTCTTTTAGTGCTGCTATGAGTCGCGACGATGCTAATGAGTGGAAAAAGGCAGTTAAGACAGAGCTTGACTCGATTACCGTGAACGACGTTTGGGAAACCATTCCTAGACCAGCAGGCATAAAGCCGCTGTCCACTCGATGGGTATTTGTCCGCAAGTTCAATGGCAATGGCACATTGGAACGCTACAAGGCTCGCCTAGTTATTCGGGGGTTTGAACAGCATGAAGGCATTGATTATGATCATACCTTTGCACTGGTTGTACGCATGACGTCTGTGCATGTTATTCTTGCTGTTGCGGTGAGCAGGAGGCTATTGGTCCATCAGATGGATGTTACTACAGCTTTCTTGCATGGCAACATCGACCGTGAGCTGTACATCGAACCACCACAGGGCGCCGAGATTCCCAGCGGTCATGTCTGCAAGCTAAAGAAGTCTCTTTATGGGCTTAAGCAGGCACCGCGCATTTGGAATGAGACTATTAACTCGTTTCTAGCTGACAGGGGTTTCGTTCGGTCTGGAGCTGATTTCAGTGTATATTATCATCACACCAAAGCTGGCGAGGTCTTTCTAACTATCTATGTAGATGACCTAGTAATCACTGCTACCAATGAGACTCTGATTTGTGAGGTCAAGGCACTACTAGCAGGCAACTTCGCGATGAAGGACATGGGCGTACTCAAGTACATCCTTGGGATTGAGGTGTCATGCTCAGGCAATGGAGACTTTTTCTTGTGCCAAACTGACTATGTAAACAATGTCCTTGAATGCTTTGGCATGGCTGATGCGCACGCAGTAGCGATGCCTATGGAGAGTGGCTACAAACCATGCAAGGCATGTACTGATGAGGAGTTGATCGACAGTCCATATGCAAATGCAGTGGGAGCACTGATGTATCTCGCTAATTGCACAAGACCCGATATCGCATATGCTGTTAACTGTCTGGCTAGCTTTAATGCAAGGCCAACAAAGGAGCATTGGGCTGGCATCAAATGCATTCTGCGCTATCTGTCTGGTACACGGGAATATGGTATTTTGGCCCAGGCAAGCATGCCATTGGAGTTGTCAGCATTCTGTGATGCAGACTTTGCTCGAGATGAAGATACCCAGCACTCGACTACAGGATATGTGATGCTCTTGGGTGGTTGCCCTATATCATGGATGTCGCGTAAGCAGAAGACTGTTGCACAGTCTACTATGGAGGCTGAGTATATGGCCGTCGGGGAAGCTGGAAGGGAGATATGGTGGCTGCAGAAGCTGCTAGGATCAATTGGGATATGTGTGTGCACTACTACGCTGTTCTGTGATAACCAGGCAGCAATTGAGTGGTCCAACAACCCTGTTGACCATGATCGCGCTAAACACATTGACGTCAAATACCACCTCATTCGTGAATGGCTCAAACATCGCATCCTATCGATCAAGTATTTGCCCACTGCCGAGATGCTCGCAGACTTTTTAACAAAGCCAGTCATGAAGGAAATTCTGATAAAGACCATTAAGACGATTGGTTTTGAAGACTCAAGGAATGGGGAGTGTTAAATATTCCTCTCTTTCTCTCCAATCTCATGGCTCGGCTCGGCTTGGTTCGACACATTGTTTAGATTTTACGCTTTTACTATAGTGCGGTTTTTGCTAGATGTTTGTTGTTGTTTTCCTTAAGCCATTCCATTATAATATTTCTTACACCTAGTAGTTGAAGCCTTTAGCTAGTTTTAAACTCCGCTTATAACTTTCATATACCATTTATTCAAAGGACCATGCTGTCAGAAATATTGTTGAATTTGATCGGTTACTCCAATCATTGACTCCATCAAGATAAACAACGAAGGTATATTATACAAGTAAAATAGGGGATTCGATCAAACTGGGAGAGGAGTGCTTTGGAATTCTTATGAGCTCTCTGAGTAGCCAATCCAAACATGTATCACTGTGGGTTGACAATGAGGCACTAATGCATCCATTAACCATTGCCTCCATTTCTCACTTATCATCCCTAATTTTCATTTGCAAAGATACACTAGACTTATACGCAGGTTTGGTTCACAGATGCGCTGACACGCTTACCGAGCTTCTCATTAGGATAGACAATCCTAGAGCACTATTCTATGACACCGATGGCAAAATTGTTGTATATCCACATTTGCGATGGCTGTCACTATCTGGGGCTACCAGTGATGTCCCTATCGAGCGAGTATCGGTTCCAGACGTTGTTACACTTCCATCGCTACAGAACTTGGGAATACATATATCTTACCCGTATGATGACAATGTGTTGTTCTGAGGTAATAATGCTACACTTAGATGTTTGGAAATTGAAGTTGACCAGATGGCCGTTGATATACTAAACAGGTACAGAGTGTTTAAACCCAAATACAAGAACCTTAAAGTAGTGATTAATGACTATAATGACAAATATCAATTTGTGTCGGAAGTCAATAGGAACGCATTTATTGGCAACATGCTGGGAGCAGCCCAATATTTGGATATGGATAATAGCATGTTACTGAATTACCTGGAAGTTGCAACACCGCCTACTCATGGATTTGAATCTATCCAAGTGCTTGATGTAAGTTCGCCTCGCATGGCTCTCTTCGATGTGCTGTGCTTACTCAGAGTGTGTCCAAACTTGGTAAAGATAAGCTGCAGCCTTGAGGGACTGGGATCAACATTTGATGGCATTTCACTCAAAGTGTTAACAAATTTTATAGCATTATCATATTGTGCAGCAGGAAAGAACCTACAAGTAATTTCCATTTTAAGGTTAATGGAACCAATTCCTTGTGAAATACTGCAATATGCAATACCTCTAGTGCTCGCATGCCCAAATATTCATCGGATAGAGATAAACCCAAGTGTTATATTAGAATTCCAAACCAAGCTTGCTGAAGCACTTGGGAAAAAACCATATATCAAATATGCCTCACAGCTCAACCAACTCATCCGTGCTATCTACTAGTGAGCATATTATTCGTATTTTCAGTTAGTTTATTACGTTGTCATCTATAGAAAAATAATTTAAATACAGGTGGAGTTAGGATGTCCGTGAAACTGGATTTATTCTTAAACTAGAAGTCTGTTTTAAACATACTGGCCATCAGCAGTGATGACCTTGGCACACTGTCCCAACCACTTGTTGACAAGGTCCATATAGTCCTCATCCTTGATCTCACTAATCGATTTCTCCCAATCAATTTTCAATTCGTCAAATTTGATCATTCCCTCTTTTCCATCCAGCTTTTTGGCAGAGGGAAAAAGTAGAAGTCGCACGGTGCCAAATCTGGAGAGTAAGGAGGTGCCTTAACAAGATGGAACTTGGGTATATCCATATCCTTAGGAAGGCAATGTGGTGGCGCATTGTCAAAATGCATCCAAATTCTTGCCGAGTCCTGGATCCCTGTCTGCTGCTTCCAATTTTCGATGACTTTCAGGATGATTTCTCCCCAGAAGATGGACTGAGTCATACACATTCTTGGCGGAAGATAGTGATTGAGGACACACCCCTTTTGCAACACAAATAATGTGCCTAGGGTCTTCCTATCCCAGCAACTTGGCCTAGTTGATGTCGGTTTAGGCAGACCAGGTACATCAAATGCACATAGGTTGCTATGTTGTGGTGGTGTATGGATATGTATCCATGTCTCATCACCCATCATAAGGTTGAAGGTCGTCCATTCGTCCACATTGGCATACTTGTCGCTGCACCAGTGGGCAAATTCAAGCCGCGATTCGATTTGTTTGGGTGTCAGCACATGGGGTACCAAATGATTCAAATGGCACTTAATCCAAGCCGCTCACTTACAACGTAGCTCGCCCTGTAAAAGTTACAGTGCCCGATGGTGGCCAACTCATGCCATGTTATCCTAGGGTCCTTGGTTATTGCATCGCGAAATAATTCCGTCAACTCGTCGTCATCGAGCAGCCGAGTTCTGCCTGGTCTGGGGCGATCTTCAAGGTTAAAATCGCCTTGCTCAAAGTGACCATACCACTTTCTAATGGTGTGTATCATAGCAAAGTAAGAGAATATATGGTGGTTATTCTCTGTTGTCTTGAAAAAGGAAAGGCCAGGGGGGGGGCAGAGAGGTTCTAGGCTTTTATGCTCCCAGGACATACTAACTCCACATGTACTTTAAAAAATATCGCAAGCCTGGGAATCAGACTAGAAGTGAACAACAACAGGAGCTGACCAGGATTGCGAGGAAAGTAGTCGATGCTGAGACTAGTCAGCACAGAAAAATGTGGCATGCCAAAATATGCCGACTTGCAAAGACCAAATGAACTCTGCATGTAGAGCATGAATATCTCAGAAACAAGCGCTCAATGATCAGACTTGGCGATTGTAAATGGGAAAGCCCCAGGCAATCACCAGGCAAGCCAGGTGTATCATCTACCACAAAGGAGTCCCAGATAGTACTACTAATTATTGTACCAAATGAAATCTCGACGAGCTTACTGGCCAGTAATGTCAGCATAACTGGGAGCTTGTGCGAGTATCTGTGGCTAATACGCAGATGGTGAAACACAATCGGATGCTGGTCGCAATCCCTAAACTCCAACTCATAGTCCGAACGTATTTTCAGATTCAAAATTGGTGAAGGTCTACGCAAGTGCTCTTCGATTAGCTGTGCGATCGGGATAAAACAATTATGTGGATATACAGAAAAGACTGCCGGAAAGAATCGGTGCTATGCCTTGGACGGCATGTGGCTGCCGTTGTTTTTGTTGCCTCTGCCGCCGCTCGCGACGTGGCCTTCTAGATGATATCAGCACTGGAGTGTAAAGAATATAGGCGACAACGCAGAATAAAAGTTTAGCGAGAAGCCAGTGGTAGAGACTGACACCTGCGAAGTCACATATATAACAAGGGATGGGGATAGTCTATTCTGCCTGAGGATATGCATACTGCACCACGTCCATGATGTACAGAGAGAATACATGCTACAGCACACTTTCAACATGCGGAATAATGTCGTTCTGCGCCACTTTCACCTTAAATCTAATGTTACAGTTAGCTAAAGGCTAATGTAGTGTTGGGTAGATGGCCCCTTCGGCCCAATCTTAGGTTTATTTTTCCGAAATCAAATAAATGCAGGCTACTAAGCTCTCCTTACCCCTAGAGAAACTTAATCGAAAAGCACTTGGCCGTTTTATGAGGGATGTAGGCGGGTGGGCACCCAACACTACGTTAGCCTTTAGCTAACCATAACATTATATAGTATAACATAGCTTAGCTGACAGGCGGCACTCCGTGTTGGGAACCTTCTAAGAAAGGCCCTGAGTGTGCCACCTGTGGCCCCGATGTGCGTGTGCACGTCATGCCTGTGAGTAGGTACCTATCGACAGTCGTTCCATTCGTCGCCCATCCTCCAGTGATCTTAATGGTCTTGATCTTCATCCCAGCCTCATGCATATCACTTGCAGTGACTGCCCTAAAGTTGTGTGCCTTGTCTAAGACACCGCAGAAATGCAACAACAACTTGAACCATCTTGAGATGGTGAATGACGTAGCAGCTTTTTCTCCATTCATTAGAATAAAGACTTCATCTGACCCTTTCCATTTGCACAATGACTCACGCCATTTTCTGTACTCGCACATGGCGTGTACTGGACAGATTGCAATGTCATCTGGAATCAGCGCTATGACTGCTCGTAGCATTTTCTTCATTTTTGTGAATGGTGAACACAGAGAAAGTGCTCCATCAGTGCAATGCTCCACAACGTTGTGGCACATGAGCATGCTGACTTCGCTGACTGGCCTCCAGGCTGTGTGTAATGCTATCAGTCCGAGCGCATGCAACGTAAGGTGCATCGGCATCCACTTGTCTTCCTGCTGCCATTCACGCATCAGCTGTCAGATATCATCACCGCACCACACAGGAGTCGTGTCCTCGAGCGGTTTAAGCCATGCTGCTTCGCGCATCTTCCCATTAATGATGCGCATGACTAAAGTGTCTTCGCCATCCTTGGGGATTGTTGGGTCAATTGTCTGCCACATGGAGTAAACTGCTGAGTGGATCATTTTCATTGATGCAACTGACATGGTTGCCTCACTGCAGTAATTGACAAATGTTATGCAGTTGACTTGTACAGGATCGCAATTCCTTCAGTGGCACCAAGCCACCCATTTGTGCCAGGCATTGTCATATGCTTTGTGCATATTAACTGCCAACCCATCGATGATCTGCTCAATAGCCTGGCCTGATAGGCCACGGCTTGTGAGGGTCGCCCTGATAATATCCAGGCAACATGGCTCCAATCTTGGCCTCTTATGCAAAACTGTATCAGAGTCCGACATGACATCTCCATCACCAGCGGCCACCACCACTGGGCTGGCCAATGAGGAGTGACTACTACTGCCATTGTTTGCTCGTCCCTGATCTTTGCTAGTACACAGGGAATCAGGTGCCATGGCAGGTGGAGGAACAGGCCCAGTTGTTTCCAACATTGTGCAAATGCGTCCATTGCCACTGCCTGCAGATCTGGTGTCCTGGTCCAGTATTTCATGGTGAGCGTGCTTTCTCAGTCAGCGAACCCATCCACTGTCACTCTTGGCAATAATTTGCATAGGTGCACAAACTGTGCTTTGGGTATCATTATGTCATGTAGCGCCCATGTTGCTCAGCTCTGTGCATCCGCTGCTCCATTGTCTACCCCTGGTAGATAGGTCATGTGCACTTTTAGATCGTGTATATGGCCCAACTCGGTGATCTGAACTGCTGCTGCCAGGAGTGCTGGATCCACTGTTCCGCCACTTTTGTTGACGTGCTTGCGTGTGGTAATATTGTCCGTCATCACCTCCAAGTGGAATCCTTGGTGTGTCAGCGCTAGGAGTTCCACTGCATACTGTATCATCAGCAACTCCTTGACATTGATGTGGAGCACTTGTTGCTCTGTTGTCCACGTCCCACGCATTGTGAGTGGGGCTGAAACCATGCCCCAGCTGGTATTTGATGCATCTGTCTCTATTGTCACCGTGGGTCGAGGCACTTTGCATATCACCATTGAACTCATTGTTGGCAGCTCTGTCAGCCACCAATCCAATTCCGCTCATGTGTCTGGTGTCAGCATCAATTGTTGTTCCCAATCTGGGTTCACATTCAGTGCTTGTGCCAAGCAAACTTGCAGGTGCCTCACTCGTAACACTGCTTGTCCTACTGCTGGGTGGACTGCTATCATTTTGCCTATCCCTGCTGCAAGGTGGTGCACGGATGTCAATGTCAAGTTCTTCAATGATGTCACTGTGCATTTGAGCTCTTTGATTTTCTCATGCGGCACACTCACCAACATTGTCGTCATGTCGAATCGAAATCCCAAGAACTGCTGGATTTGCTTTGGCACTACATCCAACTTTGTCTCATGGATTACAAAGCCAAGCCTGTGTAAATGTTGCGCCATGCACGTTACCTGCGCTGTCAGCACTGCCGGGTCCTGGTGGACTAGACAGCAATCGTCCAGGTAACTCACAAATCGATATCCCTCGATGCGGAGTGGTTCCAATGCTGCTCGCATCAACTTCGTGAATACTATCGGCGCTGTCGCCAACCCGAAGGCTAGACAATTGTATCTGTACGTGCTCCCAGCGAACTGAAAGCACAGATAGCGTCGATGATCTTGGTGAATCGGCACCACCATGTACGCCGAGCGCACATCCAGCTTGACCATATAATCGTTTGGTCGCAGCAACTCGCGTAATGTTGTCAAATTCTCCATGCGGAAATGTTGTTGCTGCAGGTGGGCATTGAGCGGGCGTAAGTTGAGCAGCGGCCGGATCTTGTCGCGCTCTTGGACAGTGAACAGTCGGGACATAAAACTTACTTCCGAGGGGAGGATTTTCTCGATGATCCCCTCGGCCAGCTGTGTTGTGACGATCTCTCTCATCACCACCGATTCCTCGGGCATATGGCGCGCTGACGGCCAGCTCTGTTGAACTGGGTTTGACACGAATTGCAGGCGGTAACCCTCTGTCACCACTGTCTGCACCCACTGTGACGCACCTATCGATGTCCATGCGCTCGCGTGTCTCTGCAGACGTGCACCCAACCGGTAGCCCGATATCGGTTGAGGGCCCATTCCCTTGTGCGGTATCAGCGGCGCTACTTTGATTGTTGCTGCTGCTGTTGCTGATCTGGCTTGGACGCTTTGTCGGCCGAGAACGGTTTCTTTTTCCAGCCATTGTTGTCGGATTTGCCGTTGTTGTTGTAGCTGGGGGTAAATTTGCCTTTGTACCCCCCTTTCCGAAAACCCGCGCTTTGTGGAGCGGCGGCAGGTTTAGTCTTGCCAATTGCATCGGCGAGGCGCGAGTCATTCTTGTATTGAATGTACTGCTGGTGCTGTTCGGCTGTAAGACAGTCGGACCCGTTTTCTTCGGTTGTTTCAGCCATGTCGACCAGGATCTGGTATCCCGGGATGGCTTTACCAATGCACCTATTAATGACTGCCCGTTGCTTTCCGCGCTCTTGGATGAGTGCGCAGATAAGCATGCGGATGATGTCCAGGCCCGTTCCGGCTGGCCCATCGTTGATCTCCCCCAGTCTTGGATCGTACAAGAGACTAGCGAGGGCATAAGTGGCAAGGGTGGCCGCACCACTAAAGGCTTCATCGACTCCGAGCTTGTTGGGGAGTTCCGCGATTTTTGCTGCGTCAATATCTCGCTTGAGCAATCCTGTAAAGTGCAGGAATCCAAGCGTACCTTTTCCGGCTGGGAATGTTTTCCTAAGCTTGGTCCATGCCGGGGCGCTTGCACCACAGCTGCCCACGAGCGCATCAAGGGCGGCAGGGTCAAGCACGTTGACCAAGTCGGCGACACTGAATGGGTCATCAGCGTCGGCGTCACTGTCTTCTTCGTCTTCATCAGTAACGGCGGGTGCAACGCGGGGTGCGCTTGCACTTGGGGCGTCACCTTGGGGGTCAGTGGCGCCACTTTCCTCTTGCGAGGTAGGACCATTGTCCACTCGCTCGCAGAATGCGGCTTCAAGCTCGCGTCTTTGTCTCGCGAGTAATTCTTCGATGCGTGGTGGAAGGCGTCCATTGTTCATAACGGGGTAAATTCTTCTTCGTAATGTCGATAAAGATTGAGTTTGAAAGGGGTAAGGAGAGCTTAGTAGCCCGCATTTATTTGATTTCGGAAAAATAAACCTAAGATTGGGCCGAAGGGGCCATCTACCCAACACGGAGTGCCGCCTGTCGGCTAAGCTACGTTATACTATATAACAGGAGATCTGCGAGCGACATGGTTTCAACTCCACTCAATTTGATCGCCAAATCAGTTGTACCCAATTTTATCTTTCTTCTTAGCCACGTTATGCATTAAATGTTTGCAACTTTCTATTTAGCATTTGGAATTTCTCTTCATTTTGACCAACTTTTTTTTATTATTGTCGTGTACATAGGTTAGGTTAGGTTTAGGTATGAATATAATATTGAAACACAGACACTGAAGGTATGAAAAGAAAAAGAAAAGAAAAGAGAAAGAAAGAAAGAAATCAGCCACTGCCATTGTTGCCACTGCACTTGTGGTGCCGTCACCGTCTCTGACGTCTGTTGCCATTCCTTTCAATAAAGGAACTGTGCTCCTGGCCTCCGGACGCCAAGTCCCGTGGATTTGACTGGGGTGTGGGTGTCCTTGAATCCACCGCCAAAGTGTTGCATTGGGACTGTCAACTAGCTTGCTGTCTGCTGCTGCTGCTTGTGCGCCAACTCCCAGACTGCCAATCTGGTTGTGTCGCAGCTTCAACAACAGGTCCACTAGGCTCTTCCCTCGAGTCATTGGGTTTGGTTTGCTGAATAATTGGTGCATCTGGTGTTTGGATGCTGGGACTTTCAGCCACTTACTCGACCATCGGCTGTTGCATTGAGGTAGAGTCCAGCTCCACTCTTTGCATATCCTCCACCTCGTCCAAGTGCCTGAACAGAGAAGCATTGATGGCTGCAAGCAGCCCAGTGACATGCAATGTCGATGAGTCCATTAAGTGCTTTAGCAAGCAGCAGCATCTTTGCTTGTCAGTACCAGGCTCACTGGCACAGGGCTCAGCCAGGGTTGCAGGCTCTGAATACCATGCTTGTGTCACCAGCCCCCCACACTTGATGGTGCACAGCTCTTTGATAGGCCTGTCACAGAGCACAAGTGATTGCTTGAATGACAGGTTCATGAGCCTTGAAGACCCCTGGGCATGTTCGTTGAAGTCAATGCACAGTTCATTGACTGTAGTGTAGAAAATGCGCAACTGCCCAGCCAAGATCTGCAGCACCTGGTGTCGTCTGTAATTGGTGTCTTGGGTATGCTGCGCAGAAAGCCCGCTGGCGACCTGCACCACTGGGCATACATTGTTTTGACCCGCGAGACTTGGATCCATGGATGAGCCTGTTTCGTCAGTTCTCAGCGCCATGTCATCATGCTTACTATTACTGTTGGCTGCCATCAGTGCCTGCGGCATACCAGCACCATCAGGCCACTCATCGCCACTGTCAGCCTGAGGTGGCAGCTGTGGCTTACCAGCAGCACCAGCAGTCAACCCCACATGAATACCCTCTGAATCGGCACCAGTCTCATCAGCAGTCTCACCATTGGATGTATTGACATCGGTGTTGACCACATTATTGGCATGCCTGGTAGCGCTGTCCTCGGCAGCAGCAGCATGCTCGATAGTGCTGTCCTTGGCAGCAGCGGTATGCTTGAGAGAAGTGCCCTTGACAGTGGTGGCATTAGCTGAACCACTGACTGTGTTGCTAGTTTTGCTGGCTATTAGTGCTTGCGTATTAGTGACAGTGGAAGGGACCAGTCCCTCAGTCTGTGCACTTGTAGCTGCATTGGTAACTACACACTTGTAGGTGCAGCCACGCTGAATCTTGGGCTGTGCGTTGGTTACAGTTGGAGGTGCGCTACCTGATTTGTCACTGCCAAAGTCATCCGTAGGCATGGTGCTGGTGAATCCATCAATAATGTTGCTGCTGCCATCGTAAAAGACTGCTGTACTGTCGGGCGAGGGATCTTTCTCTCGTAGCCTGCTGATAGTGCCCTTGACCTGGTCAACATGCATGCCATGATTCATACATGAGCCAAGCATATCGCGTGACCTTCCATCTTTCATTTTGGCGAGAATTTTCTTGTATGGTGCGATATGCTCGATTGAGGGGATCGTGCTGGATTGTAGCTTGGCACGTCGAACAAGAGTTTTTATAGCAATAATAAATAAGACAGCGATTAGCGGAGCACCAACTCCTACGAATAGGCATCTGAACTGCCATAAACGCCAAGCGTAAATATGTGGTGCATTTGGTAACTGAATCGACTGAGGCCCAGGAACTGTTGGCCATGCAGTGGGTGCCAACGACGTGGGTGTGGGCGGCAGTAGTTTAGCATTGTCTGTTGACGGCGGGGGAATGGCAGTTGGCAACGGCATAACAACTGTGTTCGTGGTCCATGTGGCTATAACTGGAGTTTGTGAGTTAAACCCACCAAGTTGAGCGAGCTTGGTGAAGGCTTGCTTGACATCGCCCCAGATGCCCAGACACTGTGCGCATGTTGTAAAAGTAAGAAAAAGAAC
>JANBUP010000190.1:0-11589 GCA_027579525.1 Coemansia furcata | reverse complement strand
ATCTTTCTGGCCATTGGTGGCATATCAGCCGGCGTATCTCTGGCGCATTACCGTCGAGTCTTTGATCAGGGAGCATTGGGCACGTTTCAGTATATTCCAGGTGAGTGCCAATGGACCGGGCGCAACATCCCCTTTATCGACTTGTTGCCAGCGGGAACGCAGAATTTCTGGGCTGGCTCGATGTACTGTCAGCCCGAAAGTCAAAATATCAAGGCCAGTGTGGATGGCGGCGGTGTTCTTCGCGTAGCTTGCGAGAGCGGGGACAAGGACGTGTTTGTCGATGTCTTGCCAGAGACTCGGCAGTGGCCGTTAAAGGATAAGGATATGTGGCATGTGTTTAACCACTTGATCTTGAAGAAGGTCGTTCGCATTCCGTATAGCTCTAGCCGGCCGTTTGTGCTTAACGAGACTACGCAAGCTGTCGTTGTGCGGTGCGGCTCTAGCAGCACTATCGTCACTCGAGTGAGTCCGTCTCTTGCCAAGCTGCCGGTATTTGTGCCACCCAGCGACAGCGACACCCGTCTCGCAAGCAATTCAGCTTCGGCGCAGAAGCCAGAACGGTTCAATACATCCCGGGTTGCGCAGATGCGATTGGAGCGACCCAATGTCGTATACTTGATGCTTGACGCAGTTTCCCGTCGCCAATTCTACCGCCGGCTGCCAAGGTCTGCTCAAGTGCTAAAGACGCTACACCGTCCTGGCAACCACCGCCTATTCGAGTTGTACCGTTACCACTCGGTCGGATTCAGCACAGACAACAATACAAAGGCGGCATACCTTGGTGAGATATACCCGTCGCGTCTCAACCCGCTCCCAATATGGGCGTATTACCGCGACCGTGGGTATGTGACAGCCCGTATAGAAGGCAGCTGTCATGACTGGGCAAAGGAGCTCGTAGGCAACAACTTTGACTCGCAGGATTATTCGATTGGAAATCGCAGCCTGGACTACGAGCTGGCATCGCCGTTCTGTTTGCCAGAGTACTACCCGAATGTCGGCAATGCATATGGCAACTTCAAAGGACCATATTCTATAACTGCGCGCTGCCTTTACGGCCGCTACGTGCACGACTGGGCGTTTGACTATTTGTATCAGCTTCGACGTGAGTTCCGCAAGCACCACGCCAAAAAATTGGAGCATCAGAAGGATGTGCGACCCTATATGATTACTACGTCGTTCTTGGAAGGGCATGAGGGAACTGGCGAAGTCCTGAGGACGCTCGACGATTCACTGGCGGCATTCATAGAGAGTATGCGAGATTCTGGTGAGCTTGACGATACGGTGTTAATTGTATGCGCAGACCATGGGTTGCACATGGGTCTTAACTTTGCATTCCTGCAAAATGGACGCATCGAGCACCAAAATCCGTTCTTTGCCATGTCAGTTCCCGAGTGGCTGCACGAGTTTTCAGAAACGTACCAGACCGAATATGGCTCGGAAAAGGTGTCGCCGTTTGTAGCTAATGAGCAGAGACTGATGACACCATTTGAGACTCACCACACGTTCCGCGTGTTGGCGGACTGGCCGGAATTTGAGACAGATAGTTGGAAGCGCTCGTTATTTGCTGCACAAAGGGCTGGGAGGACGTGCGAGGAAGCGGGTGTTGGCGCCAAGTATTGCATGTGCAAAATCCCAGCCACATGATAATACAATATATACGGTGACCCGCAAAACCGTATATATACTATTCAGATATTGCCTATAATGATTGAGTCGTTGTATTGGAGCCCTGTATGGGCACGAACTGAGGTCGCTGACACCAGAACCTGTCTAGCGCCTTAACTTGGCTAATAAATAAACTACTAACTTCTGCCACAACCACATGCTTTGGCTTTCACCGCCGGAACTACTAAGAGAATCTTGGGTTGATAGACCACAGTCCCTTGCCTGGAATGGTGCTTTTCAGATATTGCCTATAATCAGTGCACTCCTATTGTGCTGTTAACCAACGAGTGCCTATATGGGCCATAGCCACTATAAACTTGCAAAGTTGATTCCAGCTACCATTTAGAACTTAAAGCAACGACCACCAGTACCTGAGCCATCCTATCGTACCTGAGCACCTGAAAGTCCTTACACCATATACTATTGACCACAGCGACCTGCCACTGATGTTGGCCAGCACTCATGTCCATCTGGTAGTTGGTGAAATGCACGTTGATTCTGGAATAGGTTTGTGGTCAATAGTGTGTTGTGTGTTTTAATGGCAGCCAATTGTTTTCCTGTTTAACGTCGCTACATTTAACCATTGTAAGACTGCAAGTGGGGGATCACCAGGGTGGAAGGACCAGTTTTTAAGAGCTGCACTATTCCGTGGCCCCTATTGCTGACACTGATGGAGTATCGCACAGCTATACAACATCATCTATTAGATAGTAAATGGTGTGAATATTTAATAAGAATATAGAACTAAAACTGGAGTTAGAATAACTAAAGTAACTCCTCAACATCTTGTGTACTGTCGTGCACATACAGTAAGGGACAAAATTGTCCAAATGTTTTTTAACTCTGACTTCCAACCCGAGTAACTTTGTCCACAAGTGCCGGATCGCTCTGAGACTTATTTTTTTGGATAGCCCGGGGTCAACTCTACAAGAAAAAATATTAGTGTCATGCCGTTCATTACTGGCTATACCATCAATAAATATGCATAAATTTACTTCATGACGTCACATTTTATCAAAGAGTATGAAAAATGCTCTCAAGTCGTTTTCTTGGCTAGTATTATTTTAATCTGCTTTTTTTTTATTGAAGGTTTATTTTTCATACTATTGTCGCTAAATATTGGCACACTCGTTTCCGACAATGAAGCCACTCTCTAAGAGCGTCAAAGAGAGTATCTATTCTCTCCTGGACTGTGGACTCAGTTGTAGAAAAGCTGCCAAGATAGCAGGTGTTAGCAAGTCGGCAGTTGCTAGCCTTA
Organism: Coemansia furcata; assembly: GCA_027579525.1. Taxonomy (NCBI): domain Eukaryota; kingdom Fungi; phylum Kickxellomycota; class Kickxellomycetes; order Kickxellales; family Kickxellaceae; genus Coemansia; species Coemansia furcata. The sequence continues at coordinate 8,666 of JANBUP010000190.1, read as the reverse complement.
GTCGTGTCAAGTGTCCAACTATTCCACGCCCAAAAGCCAGTTGACCCAGGCTACTTTCGCAGTGCAACAAAGCATATATCACTCACCTGCTTACATCAGGAAAACTTGACACAGCTATGCAAGCAACTAGGGACCTGCATTTCAACCTTGGCAAGGTGGTATCTGTGAAGACTGTGCGCCAGGCTCTCATGGACCAGGGTTTGACATCGGCAAAGAAGAAGAAGCATCCCCTCCTCTCAAAGAAAAATATCAGGGCTCACTTGAAATTCGCAAAAGTACACAGAAGATGGAAGGTGGAGGACTGGAGGCATGTTGTCTGGTCTGACGAGACAAAGATTAACTGCATCTGTTCAGATGGCATACAATGGTGCTGGCCACACAAGGGTGGTGGGTTAGAGCCAAGGCTAATTGTCAAGACTGTAAAATGTGGTGGTGGCTCAATCATGATCTGGGGGTGTATGACCTGGGATGGCCCTGGGAATATGTTCTGGATTAAAGATACACTGGTCAAGGAGACGTATGTTGGGATCTTGAAGGAGGGGGCCTTACCCACGTTAAACAGGCTACACTTTAAAGATGGTGTCACTATTTACCAGCATGACAATGACCCCAAGCACATGGCCAAGATTGTCAAGAAGTGGCTAGCAGACAAGCATGTTTTTGTGCTTGGCTGGCCCTCACAATCGCCAGACCTAAACCCAATTGAGCACCTTTGGGCTTGGCTAAAACGGCATCTTCAAGAATATGACAGGCAGCCAAGGAACATCAAGGAGCTGTGGCAGCAGGTGCAAAGGGTTTGGTTCGAGTTCAAGCCTGAGGAATGCCAGCGACTCATAGATAGTATGCCCAAGCGAATTAGGGCTGTTTTGAAGGCCAAGGGCGGATCAACGAACTATTGACGATTTTTAGTTCAATATTTTAAAAACTAAGATTTATTATGATATATTATGCAAACATGCATTGAATTACATATAATCAACGGTATGACACTAATATTTTTTCTTGTAGAGTTGACCCCAGGCTATTCAAAAAAATAAGTCTCAGAGCGATCCGGCACTTGTGGACAAAGTTACTCGGGTTGGAAGTCAGAGTCGAAAAATATTTGAACAATTTTGTCCCTTACTGTATATAGCGACATAGTCGCCACACCCATCGCTCGACCCTGATTAGATCCGAGTGATCTAATCCGACCAGGCCGATCCGTCCGTTACAATCCAACATCATCTACTCTCGGCAGGCAAAAGTTTCCAGCGCTGACTACTCTTGTGATCATTTTCTTCCCAAGAGGCTTTGAACGACTTTTGTCGCTGTTTGCCGCCAGTCCGATATCACTGGTCTTCATTGACTTTTTTTTAACTACACAGCATGTCAATTGGTGTATATCTATCGTGGTTTGATTGCCTGAACGGTTTTAAGGTGCAACTTTACTACCAGTTGGTGGTGACCGACTCTGGATATGTCAACAAGTCCATATCAGACATGTTTGTGGCTATCAACTCTTTATTAGTGAAATGTCAGAATATTTAGAGTACTGGTTGATAATAAACTAATAAACTAGGCGGCTATTCTGCTCTTTAAATATGATAATAAATATACTCTTATTGCAACTTGTCGTTTTCACCGTCGCTGTTCTTGTGTCTGCCGAATGCATATATTGCCACTATATGCATTCGTCGTGTCTTTCGTCTTCGCCAGGTACTTGCAGCTAATGTCTTTTGGTCCCGCATGCGTCACGTGATCGCGTGATTTCGTCATCACATACCTGTTCTTCCGCACCAGCTTGTCCAGCTGTCAGGCCGCGAGTTTGCAGAGAAATGCAAGCCCTTCCTTGAACAATTTGGTAACATGCGCGGGAAGGAGTTTGTTGCCAGCGTGGAGCTGCAATTTGCTCGACTTGTTGCAGACTATAAAGATGGCGAGTCTGTTTGGGATATCATTGATGGATACCACGACTCCACTACGTTTGACATGGCATAGGAGCATCAACAGGCCAGCTATCCAGTGCTCTGCGACTCTGTTGGTGGTTTAGCGACAGTTCTTCCAAATTCAGCAAGAGTGGAAGCTGACTTCTCGGATCTCATCAGGACACTGACCTCAAATCGCCTGCCTTTGACTGACATATCACTTGAGGGTTGCTTGGAAGCCAGCCATTACAAGGATCTCTTTAAGCTTGGTGGTATTGAACTCTGATTTATTTTGATTATATTTAGTAAATATCGCAAATCGAAAACACTTGTAGAGTAATAGCAGAGGTAATTTGTCATACAAGTATGAGCAATATGATGTAGCGCAACCAATTGTAACAAACATCTTAGCTTATGGTCACACGTGAACATTGCAAAGTAGCTCAACGTTCAATAACTCGGATACCATATGGCTTTACATATGGCTTTACATTTAGCTTTACATGCCTTGGTGTTTTTTATTCAGGATCACTCTACAACTCGGTAGGAAATCGTGTAGAGTTTTCACTTCTTGATTGAAATGATGTTTATTAATAACTATACATGTAGCACATGAAACAAAAAGAAAATACAAATACAAAGCCAACGCACAGGAAGGCAAAGAAGGAATTGAGCGAAATAGGCACTCAGAGTAATAAAAGAGTCTCGCTGATTGCATGCATGATTGCCAACTGTTTTCAGTTGTCACCGAGAATAACAATCCCTTAATCTCGGCAAAAAAAATGGCCCTAGCCAAGAATAACTGCCGAGAACAACTGCCGAGAATAGCTCAATCTTGGTGATTTTGAAATCGCCGAGAATAAGGAGGCCTGATATAGTATAAATATATTGTCGAATTGAGATCTGTGTAAGTAAAGCTAAAGAGCTTCTAATTAATTCGGCGACTGCTAAGATGCTTAAATAGGCGCCGGCTGTCGCACATAAACATCCGCTATAGGGTGTCTACTTGCGCGCACATCGCGATTGCGGGACATGCGCGATCGCGCGGCCAGTCACGTGACGCCCATATATTTTTGGCGTCACAACCGCACACACCCGTCACTACCTACACGTAGTATGACCCAAAGTCTGGCAAGACCCGCCAGAGATTCCGGCCACGTATTCCTATAAAATACGCGGCCAGCAAGACCACTCACAGCATAAGACAGACAGACCAGACTTAGATAGCTTTCCTGGTATTTTCCTTGAACTCGCATCAATTACTGCTTTCAGTGCACCCTTCTGATCGCACCCCTCTCGGTGCTGCCTTTTCTCTTTTTAGCCTGCGCCTCTTTTGCTACCAGTTAGTTTTCCTTAACAGGAGAACAACAAACAAAGCGACAACGCCGCTTTGTTTTTTTTCACTAGCTGCTATAAATTTGTTGTTAGTGAGTGGAAAAGGGGGGAAGAAATGATAGGTTTTGAAAGTATAATTCTGGATGGGGAACATATCAGCAGCAACGCCTAGGCGTCACCACTTTTATATCCCCACCTTTAGTGTATAGTAACATGTAACATAGTACTATTGCCGTCATCCGTACACGCCCTCATCCCAGTCCGCATTGGGAGTTGGCAGTGCGAGGGGATCCCACGCCACTTGGCCTCTGCTGGTCCCAGCGGTAACAAATTTACTGCTATTGGTATCCGAGATACGGTTTAGTGACAATAGACGGTCTTATTTTGAAATTGCGCCTCGAATTCGTGTATTCTTTACACTGTCAGCCTGGCTTTGTCGGTTAAGTCACACAGCTCTCGTTCTTTTTTGCTCGCTTATAACTTACATTTATATCGATATTGAAAACTATTACGCTCATCCATATTCTTAAAACTATTATGTCATATTCTCGCTTGAGCTTGCGGGACTCGCTGCCCCAGTATAGCAACGGGAATAGTTGTGAGTCTGCTAGTACACTTGGGGTGCAGTCGGCATCGCCTATTGCCAATACTCAGGACAAAATCGACCTCTCCTACTACCATGTCTTTTCCAAGCACTGCACACATGTTAACAACAACAAGTTCGCCAACTTGTTGTTGCACGTACCAAAGCCGGCTGTTGTTGCTGGTCTGCTAACCATATTCGCAACGTCCTACCTGCTATCACTTCAGGCTGGCGACCTCATCTACATTAAGGACCACTTAGGTATTATTGGCGCCGAGCTTGTTGTATCAGTTATCTCGTTGACTGTCGTTACAGTCATGCTCTACGCCGGCCGCATGCGCAGCAACACACGGCGGGCCACGCTCCTTCTAATCCTGTGCATCTGCGCCGCCTTGTACTGGTACGACCACGGCGAGAGATTCGAGCACCACGGCTTTTATAACTTGCTCGTGTTTTTGGTCATTTTCGTTCCGCTCAATCTGGCCATTGCATTGTTCTACGTGCTGTGGCGCAAGATCGACAATTTTATTGTCTACTTTTTCATCTTTCTGGCCATTGGTGGCATATCAGCCGGCGTATCATTGGTGCACTATCGTCGAGTCTTTGATCAGGGAGCATTGGGCGCGTTTCAGTATATTCCGGGCGAATGCCAATGGACCGGGCGCAACATCCCCTTTATCGACTTGTTGCCAGCGGGAACGCAGAATTTCTGGGCTGGCTCGATGTACTGTCGGCCCGAAAGTCAAAAGATCAAGGCCAGTGTGGATGGCGACGGTGTTCTTCGCGTAGCTTGCGAGAGCGGGGACAAGGACGTGTTTGTCGATGTCTTGCCAGAGACTCGGCAGTGGCCGTTAAAGGACAAGGATATGTGGCATGTGTTTAACCACTTGATCTTGAAGAAGGTCGTTCGCATTCCGTATAGCTCTAGCCGGCCGTTTGTGCTTAACGAGACTACGCAAGCTGTCGTTGTGCGGTGTGGCTCTAGCAGCACTATCGTCACTCGAGTGAGTCCGTCTCTTGCCAAGCTGCCGGTATTTGTGCCACCCAGCGACAGTGACACCCGTCTTGCAAGCAATTCAGCTTCGGCGCAGAAGCCAGCACGGTTCAATACATCCCGGGTTGCGCAGATGCGATTGGAGCAACCCAATGTCGTATACTTGATGCTTGACGCAGTTTCCCGTCGCCAGTTCTACCGCCGACTGCCAAGGTCTGCTCAAGTGCTAAAGACGCTACACCGTCCCGGCAACCACCGCCTATTTGAGCTGTACCGCTACCACTCGGTCGGATTCAGCACAGATAACAATACAAAGGCGGCATACCTTGGTGAGATATACCCGTCGCGTCTCAACCCGCTCCCAATATGGGCGTATTACCGCGACCGTGGGTATGTCACAGCCCGTATAGAGGGCAGCTGTGATGACTGGGCAAAGGAGCTCGTAGGCAACAACTTTGACTCGCAAGACTACTCGATTGGAAATCGCAGCCTGGACTACGAGCTGGCATCGCCGTTCTGTTTGCCAGAGTACTACCCGAATGTCGGTAATGCATATGGCAACTTCAAGGGACCATATTCTATAACTGCGCGCTGCCTTTACGGCCGCTACGTGCACGACTGGGCGTTCGACTATTTGTATCAGCTTCGACGTGAGTTCCGCAAGCACCACGCCAAAAAATTGGAGCATCAGAAGGATGTGCGACCCTATATGATTACTACGTCGTTCTTGGAAGGGCATGAGGGAACTGGCGAAGTCCTGAGGACGCTCGACGATTCACTGGCGGCATTCATAGAGAGTATGCGAGATTCTGGCGAGCTTGACGATACGGTGTTAATTGTATGCGCAGACCACGGGTTGCACATGGGTCTCAACTTTGCGTTCCTGCAAAATGGGCGTATCGAGCACCAAAATCCGTTCTTTGCCATGTCAGTTCCCGAGTGGCTGCACGAGTTTTCAGAAACGTACCAGACCGAATATGGCTCGGAAAAGGTGTCGCCGTTTGTAGCTAATGAGCAGAGACTGATGACACCATTTGAGACTCACCACACGTTCCGCGTGTTGGCGGACTGGCCGGAATTTGAGACAGATAGTTGGAAGCGCTCGTTATTTGCTGCACAAAAGGCTGGGAGGACGTGCGAGGAAGCGGGTGTTGGCACCAAGTATTGCATGTGCAAAATTCCCGCCACTAGGTAGAGCATTGCTGTTATACATGATATGCAGACGATCAATTGAATGCGATATTCTACGTGGATATGAGATTTCTCTCCGCCAGATTGCATACTCTCCGCTTGGCATCGATCAGATCACGTGGATGCTAATCGGTCCAAGTAGATTAAGAAAGGAAGTTGAAGCTAGAAATTTTTTTTATTTTTTTTTTCGCTATACGATTTTTACATGCGTTAGAGCTAAATTCATTCCTTTTTTTGCACTTGTAACTCGATTGCAAAACTTCTATTCTTACACCTGTTTTGTAACTTGTATATTTACACTACAAAAAGCATCAATGTCTCGAGGCGGGTTTAGCGGAGGAGGACGCGGCGGTGGGTTTGAGGGACGCGGTGGCGGACGCGGCAGAGGCGGCGGGCGCGGCGGGTTCGGCGGGCATGCTTCGTACGGGCCTCCCGACACAGTTATGGAGATGGGCAAATACATGCACGCATGCGAGGGTGAGATGGTATGCCGGTCAACCAGCGACAAAGTGCCGTACTTCAACGCGCCGATTTTCCTCGAAAACAAGACCCAGATCGGCAAGGTTGACGAGATCCTCGGCCCCATCAACGAGGTCTACTTCACCGTCAAGCTGCAGGACGGCGTCGTCGCCGACTCCTTCAAGACCCAGGATCGCGTGTTCATCGCCCCCGATCGCCTGCTGCCATTGGAGAAGTTCCTGCCGAGGCCCGCCGTCGCCGGTGGAAAGGTCAAGAAGCGCGGTGCTGCTGCCGGCGCCCGTGGCGGCCGCGGTGCTGCGAGGGGCGGCGCCAGAGGTGGCTTTGGAGGCGGTCGCGGCGGTGCCCGTGGCGGCTTCGGCGGTGCCCGTGGCGGTGCCCGCGGCGGATTCGGCGGCGCCCGTGGTGGTTTCGGCGGCAGCCGTGGTGGTTTTGGCGGTGCCCGCGGCGCACCCAGCGGTGGTCGTGGTGGTTTTGGCGGGCGTGGCCGTGGCCGCGGTGGTTTCTAATCAAAATGAGTACATCTATTTTTCCCACTTACTTCAAGAAAAACACCTATAAATTCTTTTTGTCTTCTGGTCTACTTTCATCAAGAGCTTCGCAAACAAACTCACTCTTCTCAGAGTTCAGCAAGGCCAGACCGACGGCAATTAGCGATGCGCCCATCCACCAGCGCACGGCCAGTACGTCGCCAAAGATGTACACGCCACATGCGGCGGTGGTTGCAAAGTTGGCTACGGTCTGCAGCATCATGACACGGGGCGTCGACTGGCCGTACCGCAGTGCCTTGGTGAAGAACAGCCACATGAAAAAATTGCATATGCCGATAGCCGCCAGCATTCCAGCGCGCGTCAACAGCCCGAGCACCCTGGAGCCCGCGCTGGGGAAGATTAGAGCAAGTGCCTGGGCCACAGACTCTGTGTGCTGGTCGACCGCAAGCTTGGCGCTGACACTGCTGAGTGCGGCAAACACGCCCGCAGAGAGCGCGAAGAAACTCGATGGTGCGAGCACATAGCTAAACTCGGGCGGGTTGTCCCGGTTTGGATACTGTTTGCCAAAGTGGTCGAGCTGAATTTCAGGCATCTTTAATTTGAAAGAGAGTAAAAGTTTATTATTTTGCAAAAGAGAAGAGTGATGTGTTTTGTCTTTGTTGACGTCAACAGTAGTGCGTGGGTGGTCTGATATCCACATGTAAGTGGCCTGATCTAAGCGTAGAGCGCTGAGGTCTTGGGCGGCAGTGCAGCGTGATCGTTGGCGTCAGCGACAGTGACAGACCCATCGTCAGCATCAAGGTTCGCCTCGTCCTCGTCGGCGTCCTCGTCTTCCTCCAGGATACTGTCGAAGCGCGATGTCGGGTGAGCGGCAGGAGCCTGCTGAACCGCAGATTCAGCCAACGAATCATCGTCGGCCAGGCTCACCGGCGTCAAACCCACATCCACATCCACATCCACTTTGTCCATGGCAACATCAGAAGCCACAGGAGCAGATGCAACGGTGGGTGTCGGCGGCGTAGAGCCAAGTGCGCGCATGGAGGATATCATCTCCTGGAGGCGCTTCATAGCTGGGCTCTCGCCCGGAGCAGAGGCGTCTTGGGTCTCCGCATCGGCGGCGCCGGTCTCTGCAGAGTCATGAGAGCGGCGGTCAGCATGCTTCTGGAACAGCACGGCGGGGATGCGGATCGAGTGGGACAGATCAGCAGCCAGGCCGACATTAGAGACAGATGCGCGGCGGGTAGCAAAGTATCCGCCATTGGCATAGGTGTTAGTCTGCACTCCGGAGATGCCGCCCGACGACGAGCGCGACAGCATCGGCAAGTGCGGCGCAAGGACATTTCCAGGACGAGACTGCGCCATGGAGATCCGCAACCCCGTCAAGCTGACGTGTGTCGACACAGACTGGCTACGTCCGCGCCCATCATATGCCGGCGCACTCATTGGCGGCTCGCGAGACATTACCTGTGCCACTGGCGTCGGGGGCGCTTGGTAGTGGTACTGCTGCTGAGGCGTGAACACTGGCGCCGATACGCGCAACTGTGTCGACGTCATTGAGCGCTGTCTGAATTCCGGTGGCGTTGTCACACACCGCGCTGTTGCCGGCGCACTGTGCATGGAGCTACCAGGTCCAGGCGATGCGAGTCCCAGCCCATCTCCTGAGGAGTAGCGCATACGCGAGTCTCCGCCAT
>JANBUP010000189.1:0-11643 GCA_027579525.1 Coemansia furcata | reverse complement strand
TGATGTGTCCAAAAACTGGAAGGCAAAAAATAAAGTTTAAAAAATTTACCAAAATTTAGAAATTCGGAAAAGAGCTTTTTCCAACCAACCAGTGTAAAAATGTACCTTGAATGTAGCTTAGCAAATGATTTAATATATGTATTGAGGGTCAGTCATGATTGTGCAAATATCCAGAATTTTATTGTCCATCCAGAAATTTATCCACTTGTTCAAGATTGGCAGGGTTCTGATATTTTTTGGGTCAGGCTGTTTTGTTTAATTTAGTCACACATTCGACACCTGTGTGGAGAATGTGTGCCTTAATAGAAGAAAACCAGTTCACCCAAAAAAGGCAGAACCTGAGGGGACTTTGGGTGATGGCCAAAAACCTTATACTATTCACAGTGTTTTGTAGTTATTTACACCTTTTTAAAACATCATAACTATATTGTCTGTCATGAATCAACATGGATTATGATTTACTGGTATAATGCCCATAGTTAAAGAGTTAGTTAATAGTTTTATGTTTATGGATGTCCCCCATTGTCATGAAAAAAAAAACTATTGTCAATGCAGATAAACATTTGTATATGCCCATTGGCATGGCTTTGGATGCATATTGCAAAAAATGCTAAACAGTTTCAAAGCAAAGAATAGTAAAGCTGTCTTATATGCTGGTGCCCCTTACTAATGACAGACTGTTGAAGAAAGAAGGCCATGCATACTGGTGTAAAGTGATGAAATGGCAACATTTTCTGTGCGACATGCAAACAAGAATAATGTAATGTCATTACATGGACATCTCTTTCCAACATTGAATGTGGAGTGTGAAAACAGTTACCAAAGCTCTGCTATGATCATTGCAATATATTATATGGAGGAGATGGCAATGTATCTATTCTGCTTCCTCATAATTGCAGAGTATAAAATATTAACAGACAGGTGTTGATCCTAAACAGAAACAACTTACCATGTTCACAAAATTATGTACCTACTCTCATCGGATGTCTCATCAGCTGATAGAGGTGTGGCAATCCCTCACTCATCGGAGTCCTGTGAATGTATACATTTTAACATTGCAACATGAACATTCTCGCCATTCAACATTGCTACCACTTCATCAAATGATTCCTTAGATCCATAGTACACCATCACAATGCTAGAAAAGATGATTTCCTTAATATCTCCCAATTCTTGTAAAGTACCATCATCGTGGACGTTATAGGTCTCAATATCTTTACTAAGTCCAGCTTCATTCCTTATTTTTTTAGCCATAAACCTAGCCTTTTTATCATAGGACGGATAATAAAATAATTTGTCTTCTTCTCCTTCCTCCTCATTTTCTTCTTCCGAAACTTCTTCCACTTCCTCATTATACTCTATAGGATTATTAAGCAACGGTTTCATGCCAACAAAAGAAAATCCATCTTCACCTTTCTTAAATCCATAAACTTTGCCTGTCATTGTGTAGTTAGTAAAACTGATTAGTAAAGTATGTTGTTTAGTGGAAGAATGTTGTGGTGTGTGTGAGACAGGAAGAAAAGAATGAAGCCAGAGCAGCTGGCTTTTTATACCTGCTCGACAGCCAGAGGATGCCACTTTATTTCTCCTCCCCACCACAGAATTCTGACAGATTATATGATACCCAGCCAATAGGCGCTCCTTATTCTTCCCCCAAGCAGGAAGCCACATGAACAAGCTCTTTGAACAAAGGAGAAGCAATATAAAGTGGAGTGTATACACACAGCCAATAGGCGCTCCTCATTCTTCTGCCAGGCAGGATACAAAATGGACAAGCTCTTTGAACATAGGAGAAGCAAAAGAATTAGACTGCACACGTGGTTTATTCATATGACAATGGGCAGCAAAGGCTTGGGGGAGCAGTACTAATCCGAAAGTGAGGAGCAGCAAGCAGCAAAAAGCAAGCTGTGACGCCAAAAATAGGTGAGCATCACATGACCAGCCGCGCGATTGCAGGACATGCGCGATCGTGATGTGCGCACAAGTATACACCATCGGCGGATGTTTATAGATGCACTAGCGGGTGTACTACTGCACGCAGTCTACATGTGACAGCCGGTGCCTATATAAGTGCCTTAGCTGTTGCTGATTTAATTAAAAGCTCTTTGGCTTCACTTACACAGATCTATACAAAACAATATATTTATACTTTCAACCCTGTTGACACTCGTAGAACACTAGTTGGCCATCAGGCCAAGCTGAGTGGTGGGTCCCACCACTGCTCCTCTTGTCGCCTCTCACCTCACACCACTCTATTTTTCGAACACTCGTCTCTGCATTTTGTCTGCATCAAGATGTGACCCAGATGAAATGAGAGATGCCGCCCCCTAATGAGGGCAGAGCTTGGAATTTATTCAATATTCTAATTTTGATTTAATTTTCAAGTAGTAAACAAGTCTAGATGTGGGCCCCTTTGGGCCCTACCCACCACTCAGTTGGCCTTCAGCCAACTTCGTAATGTTCTTCATTACAATCATAATACACTATATAGAAGAGAAAGGTAAAGTATCTATTCTACTACCTCATTATTGCGGAGTGTAAGGTACTAACATACAGGCGTTGATCATAAACAGAAACAACTCAACATGTCTACATAATCATGCACTCATTCTCACCAGATGCCACGTCATCTGGTAGAAGTGGGATAATGCTTAACTGGTTGAATGCCACCCCAGAGTGTATGCATCTGATCAGTTGAAGATGAACAGACATTTCACCTTTCCCATCCCATTTATCTATATTTTCCTTAAACATTTCCTCAGATCCAACGTACAAAATGACAGTGTTGAAAGAACCCACTCCCTTAGCCTTGCTCAGTTCTTGCAAAGTATCATTAGGATTGACCCAATAGATCTTTGTGTCCCCAGCATGGGAACCCTTGGTCTTCATTATATTAGCTATGCGCTGAACACTTCTATCGTATATATTATATCCCTCTACATCAAACTTTTCAAGTTCTCCATTTTCATTTATCCATTTATTTACATCAGATTTAGGAACGTCAATGAATGACTCCCCACCAATGAATGAAAATACATTATTACTAGCAGTAAATACATAAACTTTACCTTCCATTGTGTAGATAGAGAATATGAGAAGTGAAATATGTTGATTAGTAGAAAAATGCTGTGATGTGAGTGAGACAGGAAGAAAAGAATGAGGCCAGAGCAGCTGCCTTTTTTATACCTGCTTGACAGTCAAAGGATGCCACTTTATTCCCCCCTCCCCACAGAATGCTGTCAAACTAAAAGATACCCTGCCAAAAGGTGCTCCTTATTCTTTCCCCAAACAGGAAGCTACATGGACAAGCTCTTTGATCAAAGGAGAAGCAGAAGCATTGGACTTCAAGCTCCCCCAATTTTTTTGTTTGAAAAGTGAACAGAAAATGTGTGTTGGTTGGGGATATGGAGAAGCATTAGTCTGAAAGTGGGGAGCAGCAAGCAGCTAACAGTAACTTGGTTGACAGTTTCCTGTGGGGGGGATTTGCAGTTGGCACAATTGCAAAAGAGTTCAACTCCGTAATCCAATGTCCATTATTTTGTTTTATTGAAATCCACTACACAACACATACATTTTCCCAAAGTGAATCACTATTATCTTCAGGTCGTAGTAGGAGTGTGTGGGCAGGCAGACGGTGTGACATACATTAATAATGTGCTAACTTAGCTCACACACATATAACCACATCTAGGGCTTGGGTGGATGCGTCACTTGTGCCATATTCTGTCCTTGAGGGTATTACAGTTGGCAGTGGAGGAGGACAGGAGTCTGCACATTTGGAACACCTTAAATGGCGAGGAAAAACTCACCTCGTTGGAAACCTGTTTATGCATAGTAGTTTGTCCAATACCTTGCCAATTGGCACCTTAACATATGTTAGGGGCTGGACTCAACTAGACTCAGGTAATTGACCCAAGAGAGTAAGCTGATTATATTGTCTGTAAAAAACGAATCCAAACTATATACACTTGTGAGGAAAAACTATTGAACCTATGAGCCTTGGTTGCTTCCAAATCAAGGCCTAATTGCATCCACAGTGATCTTAAGAGCTCTTTTGTTGTCACCTTGCAGCTACTCGGTGCCTGCTCTTTAGCCTGCATTGAGGTCACTTGATAACGACGAGTTGATAGCATATAATACCAAGAACAGTATATGTGTTAAATATTCCTCTCTCTCTCACCAATCTCATGGTTCGGCTTGGCTTGGTTTGACACATTGTTTAGATTTTATGCTTTTACTATAGTGCGGTTTTGCTAGATGTTTGTTGTTGTTTTCCTTAAGCCATTCCATTATAATATTTCTTACACCTAGTAGTTGAAGCCCTTAGCTAGTTTTAAACTCTGCCTATAACTTTCAATATGACTATGTGGGGGGTCACAGCAGGTCACAAGGATTATAGTTAGAGAAGCAGAATGTTGTGACTAAAACTCCTACCTCCCACAATAGAATGTTGCAAATAAGAACTAGTAATAGAATCTGTGATGGCTTGTATGAGTTGACACTAGAACTCAGTCACTAGGGCTGGACCACACGTGAACCAAGCTATGAGGGGTTGATTGCTGACCATGAAACAACAATCCATTAATACACACTCAACGACAAGACACGGATTCAGTTACAAGATACAGGTCAGATGCATGCAGGGGGTGAACAAGGGAAAAATGCTTTTTTGAACACCAATGTATTGATATTTCTCTATTTCTCAAAAGCACGTATTCCACTCTTAGACCTGCCATTCTCGCCAACAACCTTCAGCTGTGACAAATTCACAGTTTTATTAAATTCGTAATTAAACCCAAATTTGTTCATAATAGCATCCTTGAACATTGTAAGTAATGACATACCTTGACATTTTAGTGCTTTATCGTAATATGTATTAAAGTCTTTTATGGGTCCAAAATATAATATGACGTCCATGCCAATGGCCTTTTTGCTGCCATTATCGCTGACATAATTGCTGACAGTGTCAAAGTCAAACTCTACGTCGCCTGGGTTTACTAATTCGCCATCAGACAAAACACAGTATGCATTGTCAAACATTGGTTTATATTCCGTCTTTATGGCTTCAGCAATATCCACAAGACTACCTTCAAATGATTTTTCTATAAGCTGCATTTCATCACCGCAGTAGTCTATAAATGCAAAAACTCGGCCTGTCATGATATGTAATGGAAAAAGCTGATAGGAGAGTGATGTTTAAAGAGTATTCAAGTGGTGTAAGAAATTTAGAAGAGAGAGAGAGAGAGAGAGAGAGAGAGGAGAGGCCAGAGCAACCTTCTTATTATACCTGCCCGCAGTCAGATGATGTCACTTCCCTCCCCCCTCTCCAACACAGCTTGTTGAGAAGGTAAAAGGTGCCTAGCCAATAAACATGTCCTATTCCCTCTCTCCCAAGCGGAAAGCGACATGGACAAGTTCTTTGGTCAAAGGAGAGGTAGAAAATTAGACTTCAGGCATACAGCCAATAGGTGCTCCTTATTCTTAAGCCAAGCAGGAAACAACATTGGAAAATATCTTTGAACAAAGAACAAGTAGAAAAATTAGACTGCAAACGCCCCAATTTTTCTCTGGAAAATGAGAAGAAAAGGCGTGTTGAGTGAGGGCAGCATTAGTCCAGAAGTGAGGAGCAGCAGTCAGTGACTTGGTCGACAGTTTCCTGAATTTTTCTTGCTGCTGGAATAGTAGCAAAGGAGTTCAGCTTCCTACTCCAAGAGCTATCGATTATTATATATTGAAATCCACTATACAACTATCATCATACCAGGTTGAGAATACATGAACGGGAGGAACAGGCAGGGAGAAAGCTAAGCCAACCGCATTAAGAATGCCCGAGGGACACTGGTTTTCACATTCGCTAATAGCGGTTGGATAGAATTAAACGTCCACAGACCTCAAGGCCCCGTAAAGTGTTCCCAGAATCACGTCAGTTTGAAGGAGGCAGTATCGAAACCGTCGCCAGCCCACGTAGCGACCTCGACGAGTTTCTTAGCCTTGGCATCCCTCAACTTTACGCCATCGTAATGGAGATCCAGACCCGTACAATAATTAAACACAAGTTCCTCGGAGGTGCCTGCCATAGCCGGAGCCTCAGCCATCAAGGCCTGGAGGCCGTTGAGCATGGCCTGCGGGTGGCCCAAATAGAGGTCGCAGAGGGCGAGGTTGTTTCCGGCGGCGAGGAGGTCGGGGTGGGCGGCCACAAGCTTTGCGAACATGTCGCGGGCGGTGTCCCATTTGCCGGCGGCGACGGCGTAGAGGGCGCGGTTCATCAGCGTGAGGAGGTCGTCCTTGGGCACAAGGCCCTCGACGCGCACGAAGAGCCGCTCGGCCGAGGGGATGCCCCCCAGCTGCAGGTACATGCGCGCGGCGGCCGACAGAACGAGCGCGTCCTCGGGGAGCTGGTCCAGCAGCTGTGCCGCCAGCGACGAGTCGCGCAGCTCCACCACGCACCGCAGCAGTAGCAGCGTGAGCCGGAACACGCGCTGCCCGTAGGCGCCCTCATCCGCTGCGGCCGCCTTTCGTTGGCACCCGCGCAAAAGGGCGCTCAGCCGGTCCACGCACATGAGCCACGCGCCGCGCGCCAGACCCGGTACCTGCGCGCGGAGCACGCGTAGCTCGAACGGCCACCGCCGCAGCGAACCCACCAGCTCCAAGCGGCCCAGCTCCCGGTCCGCTGCCACGCTGGCACCCATCTGCGTCAGCGCCAGGATCCGGTACACCCAGTACCGGAGCGTGCGGGCGTCATCGCCCTGCGTCTCCGTGATGGACGCCTCGGCGGCGAGCGCCAGTGCGCGCCACTGCCCGCCCACGACGTATTGGTTGAGGATCTCGTACCCGTGCACGCGCCGTGCAAAGTCGCTGGGGGCGGGGGCGTCCCTGCGCGGCCGCGAGTCAGGGCTCACGTATGTGGTCAGGGCCTCGTCGAGGGCGTCGCGCAGCGGCGTGGGCTCAAATAGTCGGGGGTCGTTGAACGATCGATATACGCCAGTAACCGCTGGGCTCTGTGTGCTGGCTCGCATTCCCGATAGCAAGCCCGACATTTGAAAGAAATGCAATTAAATAAAATAGAAATTAAAGTAATTAAAGAGAAAGAGTGACGTTGTGACCATTCTCTGGCTAGGCGCCAAAAGCCGTGCCCTCCTTGACGCTCAGTGCCTGGCTAGCATGTACTTGCTTCTGATAGGCCAGGAGCGATTCGCTGACCGCACGGGCGCATGGCGGGAAGCTGCGCCACTGGTCGTTGACGCGCTGCTTCACCGTAGCGAAGTCGTCCCAAGCGCCGGGGTCGACGGGGCCACCGTCATACACGACGCGCAGCAGGTTCTCCGCGCCGTCCCAGGGCGCGTCCTTGCTACGGAACGCCACGGGTGCGCCGCCCTGCTCGGGATCGGCGTACACGGCGAACTGCCCGGGCAGCGACACCTTCTCGGACCCCTCCTTGGGGAACTTCATGATATCGCGGGTCTCGCCGTCCTCGTACGTGATGGAGCACAGCTTGACGGCCATGCTCATCGTGTCGCGGTTGACCTTCTGCAGCAGCCCGCCGCCCATGCCGAACCCGACGCTCTGCGCCGAGTACCCGGCATCGTGCACCGCCGCCAGGATGCGCCGCAGTGATGCCGACGTCACGCCGTCGCCCTGGATGACGCTAGCGCCTTTAATGACCCTGTACCCCTTGCTGTTGACCACTGATCCGAACACCTTGTCAGCCGCACGCAGCCCCAGCAGCACAGCCTCCACCTGGTCGCCGCTGTCGGGGCGAATAACCAGGTACCCGCCCTTCTCCAGCTTCTTGCTGGCTACCACCGGCAGCACCTCGGACAGCGCGCGGCTGTAGTCGTACGAGTCCATGACGCACGCAAACACGCCGCTGCCGTACGCCTCGATGGTGCTGAGCATGGCCTGGCGCTCGCTGCTGTACGCCGTCATCACCGAGTGCTCGGTGGCCGGGATGCTGGTCGCCACGGGCCGCCCGCCGTTGAGCCGGTACTGGGCGTGGAACGCCGCGCTCAGCGTGTCGGTGCCCTCGAAGCTCAGCAGGTGCGCGGCGCCGCCGATCATCGACTGCTCGACGCACGTGCAGCCGCGGAACCCAAAGTCGTGCATCCTCGTCTCCAGCGTCCACCACGCGTCCTCGTCAACAGACTGCTCGTAGTGCTTCTCTATCACCGTGCGCGACCGCCTCGACAGCGTCGCCACGGTGGACGGGTACCACGCCATCAGCAGCACCGTTTCCAGATACGTCACCAGCGACGAGTACTCGGCCCTGGCCGTGATCTGGAACACCGGCGTGTGCGGATACACCACCGAGCCCTCGCTCAGCGCCTCGATGCGGACGGGGAAGTACCCAGAGTTCTCGGCGATGAACCGGAGGAAAAGCTCCTTGGGGAACGGGTACTCGGTGAACCCGGCGTTGTGCGTGCGGAAGAACGCCTCCGCCATCGAGACGTCCTCTACGGTCCATGGCCGCGCTACGTACTGCTCGATTATGTACCGCAGCCCGCAGAACACCATGCGCTCGTCCCTTGCGTCTTTATCAAACCCCTGCCGGAACTCGCAGTACGCCGTAGCCGATTGCGCCGCAGGGTACAGCGCAAAATGGCTGGCCTTGTACGAGTCCGTTAGCAGCGGCAGAGGTAGCCCAAATGGTCCAGACATCGTGTTTATTAATAGTTAAAAAATTAAAGTGGAGAGAGAAAATAAATGCTAGCTAAAGCTTGTGCTGAACTTGGCGGTGGCGCTCCCACCCCCTTGTCCTCTCCGGTAACGTGGCTCAATTCGTAGTGACAATCGACGCTGCTGGATTCAATGAGAACCTTTTCAAACGTTTGCTCAATACCCGATCCATATATACTCCGGAGATCCGAGTTTGATTAAAAATGGAAGCATTCAGGGAAGCCAGCAAAAACGTGCAGTAAATCAAATCTTAAACGCCTAGTATACATGCAATACCCAAGCTACAAGAAATAGGCGGAAATCGCAGCTAAACCCAGCGAAAAAGACATTGCACCGTTCATTAGAACCGAGGCAGCGCCGCTAGAACTGGATTCAGACGATGAAAGTGAGGAGGGACCGAGCCCAAAGTCAGAGTTCACCACAGGCCAGGTTCTAGTTCCAGAGCTAGGCGACACGGTTGCCGAAGATGATGGTGCACCAGAAGTGGACGTAGTGGAACTAGATGGAGTCGGTGCATTGTGTAGGGTAGTAACCTTGCCATTAACCTCCACTGCAGCCACTGTCTTTGAGTCCTGCACGTCAGTAGCAAACACTAGTGTCGTGAATCCCGTCAGCGTCAGCGTGTTGTAGTTTGCCGGGTCGATGGTCGACCCCCGGCACTGGAGGGCGTCCCGGAACGAGTCTAGTATTTGCGACGACGTGCCGGGCTTGAATGCGATTACCACTTGTTGGAGCGCCTGGGGCGCTACGTTGTCGTAAGTGAGGATGGGAAGTGTGTCGAACTGTGCGCAGGTTATGTTCATGCCTCGCACGCCCAGCAAGCAGGCGGCTAGGGTTAGTAGCAGTGCTATACTGTTGTAAAGCATCGGAAAGAGGAGAAAGTGGTTGAGAAGGCGAAAAAAAGAAGCAAATAATAATAAGGCTAAAAAAAAATAACAATGAGAAAAAAAAAAAAAACTTGGGTTCTATTTTTGGACACCACGCTGCGGGCCAAGCCGTTTCATGCCGAAGCTCCTGAAGATCAGCGTGACGCAATGTCTCAAGCACGGCTTGGTGCATTGTTTAGCCTTTTTTGTCACTCCCTATTTTTCACCGCAAAAACTATCATACTCTTTTTTCATTTCATAAATTATTCAAAATGGAGGCAAATCTCCAACAGCCAATTCAGTGGCCGGAGCCACCCACCGTCGGAAAGAATCCAATTTACCTGTGCCCACCGCCCTGGGCGCACGAAGACAGATACAACGGACAGGCGATAATCCCCCATGTGATTCTTGGACCCTACCACCTACTTCGCAAACGCGAAATGGTACAGCAGGCGCAAATCTCGTACGTAATTTGTATCCGGGACCCCTCGGAAACCTCGTTCTACCGCGGAATTCCCCTGCCCGGGGTGGAGTACTGTTTCCTCGATGTGCCAGCAGACGTGAACAAATCGAACATTATCCCGCACTTCAATCAGGTCAACGAGCTGCTGCGTCAGGCTATCGAGCAGGGGAGGACGACGCTCTTGTGCTGTAGCGATGGTATTGATAAGAGTGCGTCGTTTATGAGCGCCTTTTTGATGAGCGAATATGAGCTGACGGCGCCCAACGCTATTACTTTTGTGCAGAACCGTAGGTATTGTGCCACGCCCTCGCCGCAGGGGTATCGGATAAAGTTGTTGGAGTATGAGCCCATCTGCAGTGCGCAGAAGTGTGCGGGGGCGATGTCGCCCGGCGAGACTAAGAGCTCAAGGCGTTGGGAGGAGGAGGATGACGTCAGCGGGGATTTCGCTCCGGGAGCCCGTCCTATCGCTGCTGCCGTCAGCGTTGCTAATAAACGCGCACGGTGAGTTCAATTTGTGATAAGGCATTGAGTAAATAAAGTATCATTAAAAAAGAGCTATTGGAACTAACATTAGTGGGAGAGGAGGGGGGATATAAAAAAGGTTGAATAGATACATGGAGAGATAGTCTCCTTTCTTTACACGGGTATACTCCGACCCAGCACGGACTTTGAGAAGCGCGGGTTGACGTGCAGGCAGTGGTAGGCGTTCTGGGCGGCGTTCTCATCGTCGACGGGGACTAACGGTACGGCGCGCTTGAGCATGCGCACCCACACGGCGGCGGTCTCCTGGGTGAGGCGCCTGAAGACCAGTATTTTCTCGGAGCCGCTGGCCATCATGACCTGGATGGTCAGCCTCACCGTGCCGTTGATCTCGTGGGCCTGGCTGATCTGGCTTATGGCGCCCGTGGGGTACTGTTCGCGGGGGCAGAGGCGCGAGAGGCGGGTTTTGCTCTGGCACTCGTCGGCTATGGTGACGTCGACCGACGATGTGAAGCGGATGATGGGCGAGGGTTTATCGCGCAGGCTGACGAGCGATGCGTAGCTGCTGAGCAGCTTCGTGGGCGGCGATATCAGCGGCGGCGAGTCGCGCGCAATGGTCGGCAGCTGGAACTCGCGCGCGGGGCACTCCGCGCAGTCATCGGGCGTCGGGCTGCGCGTATGCAGCGTGCTCGACGACACCGACGACTCCGAGCGCCGGCGGTCCTCCAGCCGCGTCGACGTCCTAATGGTCATATGCAGGGTCGATAGCGTGCGGCGGAACTTTGCCGACCGGCTGCTCTGCACGGGGTCGACGGGCTTGCAGAGGACCAATGAGCCAGCGAACAAAAACGCCTCCAGCTCCTCGTAGTCGCGCGTACTGCGCACCGATACCTTGCCGCTCGTCATCAGCCGCCCCACCGATTCCTCGGAGAGGTCGCTGGTGAGCGATGCGTCGATGCGATCGAAGAAGCTGGCGCTGTTGGCTTGGTTCGTTGCCTCGCGCGTTGCCTCGTTGGCGCGCAAGAGGATGCGCTTGCTGTGGCGCATCGCCCGGTACATGGACTTTATTACTAGGACGCGCTTGGCCTTGTCTTCGAGCGAGAGGGAGGCGCAGCTGTCGCAGAGGGCGTCGACGATGCTCTGGAACAGAATCGGGTACTG
>JANBUP010000188.1:0-11654 GCA_027579525.1 Coemansia furcata | reverse complement strand
TTTTGTTGACAACTCTATAATTTAATTCGATATTGATATTGATAAACGTCTCTCAAGTAGACAAGATGCTATCCCGACTTGCTGCGTAGCGTGAATGGTAGCTTTCAGTCGCCAGACGTGGCCATACCCTTGACTATCATGTTAAACCTCGCAAAATCAACATTTCCGTCCTTGTTGATATCAGCCACCTCCATAATCCCGTCAAAAACATCATCGCTTAGCTCCGAGATTAAGTTCTCTAGGGCTTTGCGCAGCTCACTCTTAGTAAGGAAACCATCGCCGTCCTCGTCAAACTTCTTAAAGATATTCTTGGCAGGACCGTCCTCGGTGCTCTCTGAGACTTGTATCTGTGTCCGTGCTTGAAACTCTTTAAAGTCCACTGTGCCGTGCTTGTCGTTAACTAAATCCGGGAAAATATCCTTGATGTCTTCGTCGTCCGGGTCCAGGCCAGCAGACTTTAGCGACGCTCTCAGATCCGCAGTTGTAATCTTGCCATCGCCGTCCTCGTCAAGCTGATCAAAGACTTTGCGACACTCTTCGTCACGTAACTTTTTGAGTATGTCGGACTACACAATAGTGATAAAAAAATTTCAATGTGTATTGAATTTAGTATAAACTCGCTTGTCAACAACACTGGAGTTTCTAAACAACCTCTAAAAAGTACAGGAAAATAGGCAAACAAGCTGGCACAGATTGTTATAGAGAGGGCTTACCATAGTGATGTTATAGAAGCTTGTAAAAATTGAGACACCGGAGAGACAGGGTTGCGGTTGAAAGGAGAACAGTGTGGTGTCTCACTTATATTCGCTGGCAACATTTGCACTGACACGCTCCCCTCATCCTTATTACTGTGTGAAATCCTGATATAAAACTTAGCCTCTTTAGCATGCGACATTGTGCATATATATGCTTGTCTCTCATGTTGTTATTCACACATGCCCTCGCATACAACTATGTGTTGCGATTGGGCAGGGGGACGAGGATGCCAGCGTTGCCCCCTGGCCCTAGCAACGTTATAGAAGAGTTATCATACGGGGACATGAAGTATTTGACGTGGTTTAGCTTATAAAGCATATGTTGCGTTATATAAGTGGAGCATATAAGGCATGGTAGTGACTAGCGCACCTTGCAGAATATACTCCCCAGTGTGAAATAGCAATATAATTGTCATTTGTTTTATTCGCAAAAATGACATGTGTCGTTTAGTGGTTGTATATCATGGCTTTTACAAGCGACTAGGAAATACTAAGCAGAGAGAGTAAACTGATAATATTGCTTGTAAAAAAATAAACCAAACAACATCCCCTGGTGGGGACCAATTATTGGACCTATGAGCCTCACCGCCTCCAGATCCAACTCTGGCTTGCATCCTCAGTGATACCAAGAGCTCTTGCTTTGTTGCCTTGCAGCGACTCAGCGCCTTCTCTCCAGCCCTGCCCCTAACAATTAAGTGAAGTCACTCGAGGTGGCGGAGGTAAACGGCAGGCATAGGCAACGACCCTGAGCTCCAACGCGACAGTCGCCATAGCTGCTGTCTTGAAATCCAGGAGGTTAGAAAATACTAAGCAGTGGACAAAAATACACTTATTGATGTCGTTACAGTAGTAGCTTTGGAAGCATAGATATAGTAAAGTAGAGAAAAGTGGACACACTCCATTACGCGGCGCGAGCGGCATTGTTGTCAGTTGGTATTTGGGTGAAGTTAGCTGCACATCCCTCTTCAACTGCAGTTGGCTTGACTGACACTGGCTTGTCTGTGACTGCGTAGCGTGAATGGTGGTATCTCATTTGCCTGTCGCAGCCTTGTCGCCCTTCGTAATCTTGACAAACTCCTTAAAATCAATATGGCCGTCTTTGTTAGTGTCAGCATTGGCCATCATCTCGTTGATATCCTCGTCGCTAGGTTTCATGCCAAATTTGTCTAGGGCTTTGCGCAGCTCGCTCTTAGTAATGAAACCGTCGCCGTTCTCGTCAAACGTTTTAAAGTTCTCCTTGGCAACATCGTCTTCGTTGCACTCTGCGGCCTGTGTCTGTATCTGTGCAAGGAACTCTTCAAAGTCCATTGTGCCACAACCATCTTCGTCTAATTCTTTGAACATATCCTGGATGTCTTCATCGGACGGGTTTTGGCCAACAGACTTTAGCATCGCTTTTAGATCCGCAGCTGTAATCTTGCCATCGCCGTCCTTGTCGAGCTGGTCAAAAGCTTCGCGATACTCTGCAATACGGTCATCGTTGGTTTGTTTGTTGGACTATATAATAGGGACAAACATTTTCAGAATATGTATTGAGCTTAGTATGGACTCGCATGTCAACAGCACAAAAATTTCTAACCAACCTTTAAAAGGGACAGAGATTTAGGCAAACAAGCTGGTACAAATTGTCATGGAGAGAACTTACCATAGTGACGCTGTAGAGACTTTTAAAAATTGGATACAGGCGAGAGAAAGGGTTGAGTTTGAAAGGAGAACAGTGTGGTGTCTCACTTATATCCGCTGTCAACAACTGTGCTAACATTCTCCCCTCATCCTTATAATCGTGTGAAATCCAAAAATAAATAATCAACCTCTGCAGCATGCAACTTTGTGCATATCGATGCTAGTCTAACATGATGTCATTCACGAACACTCTCGCATGTCACTATGGCATTTAACAGTTTGTCGATTTTGTAACAAATACGCTGGTACCAGTTATATAGCATGACTCTTGCAAGCGGTTAAATAAATACTAAGGAATGGACAAGAAATACATTTATTGATGTCGTTACAGTAGCTTTGGTAGCATAGATATGATGAAACAGGGAAAAGTGAACACAATTTATTACGCAGCGCGAGCGGCATGGCTGTCAGAGGGTGTTGGGACGAAGTTGGCCGCCTCTCTCTCCTCAGCCGCAACTGACTTATCAGCCACTGGTTTACCTGCAACTGGCTTGCCCGCAACTGGCACAGGCTTGACAGCAATCGGCTTGACTGCAACTGGCTTGTTTGCGACTGGCTTATCAGAAACAGGCACAGGCTTGACTGCGACGGGCTTGGCTGCGACGGGCTGGGCTGCGACTGGCTTGGCTGCGACTGCGGGCTGAGCTGTGGTTGGCGGAACGGCCGCGGTCTTGTCGCCCTTCATCATCCTGACGAACTCTTTAAAATCAATGTGGCCGTCTTTGTTAGTGTCAGCCTCCAGGATCATTTCGGAAATCTCTATTTCAGAGAGGTCCTCACCAAGGCCCTTCATAGCCAGAGTAAGCTCGCCCTTAGAGATATAGCCATTGCCGTCCTTGTCAAAGACATTGAAAGCCTCTCTAAGCTCGGACTCTTCGCTGTTGGCAGAGGAGTGGCTCTGCATCAAAGCGAGAAACTCTTCAAAATCAATGGTACCATTGCCATCCGCGTCCATTTCATTGATCATGTCTTGGAGCTCAGCATCGGATGGGTTCTGACCAGCTGATTTGAGCACAGCGCCTAGCTCTACAGCAGTGATGGTGCCATCGCCATCCTTATCAAACAAGGCGAAGGCCTCTTCGTACTCGCCAATCTGCTCACTAGTGAGTTGTTTGAGGGACTACACAATAGCGAAAGAAACAAAAGGCATGCATTAAAATGAGTACAATGTGCGCGAGGTAGACTGTATGTGCTTTAAAGGCAGCTCGTAGCGATGGCAGAGAGGAGGGGTGTGGGGTCACACTGCAGAATATCAAGCATCAAGGCGAATAAGGCGGGCGACAGAAGAAAAATTACTTACCATGGTGTAGCTTGAAGATGGAGTAGAATGTGTTGGTTTGCCAGAAGTGACAATAATGGTTTAATAGCGAATGGAAAATGTAGTAGTTGAAAAGAGAAGAGGGCGGCCAAGGAAGAAGTGCTGCTGAGATGGGGGGATAAGACGTATGGCGTGAATGCCAGAAAGGTCAGAAAGGTCAGAAAGGTCAGAAAGCGACCCGCCGTTTGCAACAAAAGACGGCAAAGGGCAACACCTCCGCCCCCTACTCTTGGGGCCACTACATGTGTGGGCCATGTCTTGGCATGACATTTTGAGGCGGATTTTCATTGTGTTGTCCGCATCAGAAAGGGCCAATTTTTTCTTCTAGAAAATCCAATTTAGGACTAATGCTGACCATGCTTGATTCAATATCGCATGTTGAACAGAATATATTTAATTTTGGGGGACTCGTCTACTGCCTCAAGGGGTCGTTAAGGCCCTGTTTGTTTCTGGCGATTTCGATACAGTAGAACTGCGTCCGCATAACAAACATGGTATTCTCTTCAGAGTAATCACTAGTGCAGTCGATGCGCAGCAACGAGCCAAAGTTGTAGTCTTTGACCTTAAGCTCATACTTGTTCATAAATTCGCGCCACTTTGCCTTGGCCACATCCGACTTGAAGTCTTTTTCGTCGAGCTTGGCGACGTTCAAATCGGGGAAGTTTTTCTTAAAGTCGCTGTGCAGCTCGTCGTCGATCGGGGTGAGCTTCAGGTCCTTGCCATCAATGGCCTTGATCAGCTTCATGTAGGTTTCGGCGTGGTGCATGGCCTT
The DNA here is from genome assembly GCA_027579525.1 of Coemansia furcata. Lineage (NCBI taxonomy): Eukaryota > Fungi > Kickxellomycota > Kickxellomycetes > Kickxellales > Kickxellaceae > Coemansia > Coemansia furcata. The sequence goes on along the minus strand of JANBUP010000188.1, from coordinate 7,126 downwards.
GACAGCCCATTGCATCTCCATCTCGAGCATGTTGCCCGTATCCTCGGCCTTTGGAAGCGACATGTTACGGCGATAACCTTGGTTTGCGATGGCTTCTATATGCGTGTGTAAAAATTTAGGGGAGTGGCAGATAATATTTGGCTCAAAAAATTCTTGATAGTGATCGAATTGATGCATCAAAGATTTGTATGGGTACCGAACACTTGCCAGGAATCAGTTCATATTCACGCGGTTCCATATGGTGTCTTAGGTACCTCCGGCATCTTGGAATACCTACCTCCAGCAACATGCCGAGCGGGGGAACAAAATAAAAGCAGTAGGCGGCGTGGCGGCGTAAGGCACACTGCTACACCTGCCCGCATGGCCAGTAGTAGCCGACCAGGCTTAAAAAGGCTGGCACAAAGAAAGGGGGTGCCACATGATGGGCAGGCCTTATATTATTACAGCTTTGTGTAACACGCCCTTCTTCCTTTCTTACTTCGTACTATTCTTAGCCTTTCTTTCTTTCAACCTGTTTCTATATTAGTGCCAGCGCCAGCATTTCTATCTCTCATTATCATTCGAATTCTCGAGCCTTGCTGCAATTCCGAGGGTTTGCCACGCTACATAACGTGCAATATCCACCAAACCCTACCGACAGCCCGAGAACAGTATTTCGACAACTCTTGCGAGCCGGCCTGCCTTGCACACCTGTGATTAATCGTTTTTTTTGGTTGACTATCGCCTAAACTGCCCCAACTCCTCGCTGAATGGCCACGCCTGGCTTTGTTCCGTTCGCCATCTATAGTGCCGGGCCTTACAAGGACCCAAGAATACATCCAGACAATAAGACATCCGCATCAATGGTGTCTGCTAGCCCACCCGCGGATAGAGCTGCTCCGATTAACGGGAGTACAGCAACGCAAGAGCTGGACAACCTGTACGACAAGCTGAGCAACGTTTCACTAGCGCTAAGAAACATCGACCCGGCTACAGTTCCTGGCGCTGAGACTATATCAGCAAAGTCAGACCAACCCTCGCCGATCACGGACTCGGGGACGGCGTCGCCTAAAAGCTTGTCTGATGGAGGTGGTGCCGACCAGTACCAGGTACGCAATGCCGACGAGTGTGACATGGCCTGTGCGTGCCAGCGCGTGCTGCTAAAAGCCAGCCCCGGTTCTTGCGGCCTGTGTGGTGGCCGCCCCGAGATTCTTTCGTCGCTAAACAGCGAACGACTCAGCGCGCTGGAGGATCTGGAAATCGCCACTCAGCGTATCAATGAGCTGGCTCACGAAAAGGCGCGCCACGTAGATTATATTGCCGACTTGGAGACACGCACCTCTGAGCAAGCCCGGGAAATTGACAGGCAGCGCGACATGATTGCTGGGCTTAAGTGCGACCTATCGGCAATGAACGACAAGTTTGTCGACCAGGTGAATACAACCGCCGAAATAGCACACTCGCGAGAGCTGGTGGAGGCCGAGCTGGAGGACCTCACGCAAAAGCTATTCACCGAGGCAAACACTATGGTGGCCTCGGAAAAGCGAGCTCGGTTCGACGCCGAAAAGTCTGCTGCTCACTTGAGACACATCATTGCTGACTTGGAAACGCGGTTGGCGGGCGAGACTATGCAGTCGCAAGAGCTCAAGGAGCGCATTGAGCAGATGAGTGCAGAGTACGACGAGCTGTTACTGATGAAGCGCACCATGGCTCCCAGCAGGCGTGGTAGTTTTGGCTCCCACCTCAGTGACCATGCTGGCGCAGATGGCAGCTCGCTTCGCCGCGATGGCGGCAGCGTGCTGACCTCTGGTGGAGCGGCTGGCTCAATGCACGGCGACGGTTTCCGCTTGGCCGTCCACACAGCAGTCGTCATGGCCGGGACGAAATCGAACACTGCCTCGCCCGTCATTGGGGCTCCAATACGCCTAGATGAAGTGCTGCTGGCAGAGTTTAAGGAGTTTGCTGCTCAAGCGCAGTCGGCGCGCTCGACCACATACATGAGCCTGCCGTACATAAAGAACGTCATAAGCGAGGATATTGAGCCCTGCTTGCGCTTTGGTCCGCGCCCACGCATTTCGTCGCGCAACGTACTCGACGCCATCGCGTCGAATCGACTGCAGATCGAAGAAATGACTCCTCAGATAGCCGCCGAGATGCGCCGCCAACAGCAAGCAGCAGAGCGGAATGACGGACACCGTCGTGCCATGCTGTGGGAGCGCTTCAGCGGCACGGTGGCCGCCAATCCCAGCGGCTGTCAGGCCTGTGGCCGGGAGTGCCAATGCACCTACCGCTTTCGTATGGGACTCAAGGCTGACTCGGAGTGGATCCAACTAGATACCATCTGCCGTGACCGGCTGGTGGCTGCTTGCGAGTTCTATGGCTTTGTGCGCTATCTGCGCCAAGGTATCTTTGCCTCGCGCTCCGTAATGGACTTGTATATGGAGACTATCCGGCTACGCCTGTGCATGTTTTATGCACGTATCGGTGCCTATGGATATGCTATTGATCTGGATCCAAGCTTGACCGAGGCAAATTTGTTTACAAGGAGCTTTAGTGCACCCCCACTCCCCGAATCGCCCAGCACCCTTGGCCATTCTGCGCTAGCGCTCAACGCCTCACCAACTGCTGCACCTTACATCAACGACAGTCGCTCGGGGAGCACCATGAGCGTGACTATGCTTGAGGCTGGAGGTGGTATACCAGCCCCAGCCTCACAACTAGGCGTCGGCTCCGTTGGCTCTCAAGGCAACCGCTATCGCAGCGTCTCGCACGAGATATCGGCCCTTCCAATGCCCGTGACGCAGATAGGTTCTACCTCGCTATCTAGCATTGAGCATGTTGCCGATAGCAAGGCGGATGGTGCACTGGAAGTCACTGGTAATACTTCGCCTGAGGATGCTGTCGATGATAATCTGGATAATGCGCCGCTATCCATACTCAAAGCTGACACGTCCACAACAGTGGAGCCAGAGCCGAGCTCCCTCCCCGTGTCGCCTAGCTAGTACCTAAACAACTTGCAATTCTACTCCATTCATAATCATATCTTGGACATGTAATGTATACAGAAGATACACTCATATTTCAAAAGGCAGAATAATTTTTTTTAGACATTAAACCATTCTTTGCGCTTTTAAGCCGACAGGACAACGGCACCGCCCTTGGCCTTGATCTTCTTCTCAGCCAGGTTGGAGACGAAGCGGGTCTTGACGATGATGGGCCTGGAGGGCAGGCGACCGTTACCGAGAACCTTGGCGTAACCGCTCTTGAGCACATCGACAACAGGGGCAAGCTCCTTGTTCTCGGCGACCTTGGCGCGGGACTCGGAGTCGACCAGAGACCAGATTCTGTCGACGTTGATGACAGGGCGCCAGAACTGGTTGTTGGTCTTGTGGAAGTAGCGCATACCGACCTTACCGAAGTAACCGGGATGGTACTTATCCATGTGGATGCGGTGGTGGTGCTGACCACCAGCAAGACCACGACCTCCGGGGTGCTTACGGTGCTTACAGATACGACCGTGACCGGCAGACACGTGTCCGCGCTTCTTACGGTTGTGGTGGAAACGGGTCGGCTATAAAACACGAATATAAATAGTAAACATGGGATATTAGCATTCATGGAATTGTTAAGGGCGAAATTCTGAGTGTCATGAATTCTGAATTTCAAAATGGATAGATTTGGAGGTAGAGTCGGCACAAAATCGCGCGTATCCATTGAATCCATCGCATCCATCAGTCGAATCCATCATCCACAGAATATCGCAATCGATTCGCTTCAGTTTGTATAACGCACCATTTTGGAATAGATATATAGCTAGTAAGAGTGCCAACAGACGAGAGGGTGAACTGTTTTGGCCCCGCTTGCCAATGCTGTATTTGGTCGCCACTCCTCTATTGATTTGATCTTTTGTGATTCTGGATTATTATTTTTATTGGCAAAAAAATACACTGCAAAAAAAGTGCAAAAGTCGCCAACACCTTACTTTCGCCTTTGCCACTTGTAACTCTCCCTCTGCTTCATTTGCGTTTGCTCGAATTACCAGGAACACTTGACACACCAAACCAGCTCATTGAACATGCGGCCTTTGACAGACGACGAAACCAAGGTGTTCTTTGAAAAGCTCACAAAATAGTAAGTCGCTTGGATAGACAACCGCAAAGTGAGCGAATACCGTGTGTCGGTGCATACGCTAACATTTACTCTTCCCCTACCCTTGTTATCACTGTAGTATTGGTCGTAACATTGTTCATCTGATCGACCGGCCTGACGAGCCGTATTGCTTCCGGTTACAAAAGGATCGTGTGTACTATGTCAGCGAGAGCATCATGCGCAAGACGACGGCAATTGGCCGGCAGAACCTGATCTCCCTGGGCGTGTGCTTTGGCAAGTTTACCAAAACGGGCAAGTTCCGTATGCACATTACGGCGCTGCCGTCTCTGGCGCAGTACGCAAAATACAAGGTGTGGGTCAAGCCCAACGGCGAGATGCCGTTCCTGTATGGAAACCATGTTGTGAAGGCGCACATTGGGCGCGTTACGGAGGATATGCCTGAGCACCAGGGCGTGGTTATCTTCAATATGGCAGATGTGCCGCTGGGATTTGGAGTCAGCGCTAGATCGACCGTTGATATGCGCAAAGTGGACCCAACTGGAATCGCCGTATTCCACCAGTCAGACAATGGCGAGTACCTGCGCGAAGAAGACGCCCTATTCTAGGCCCGTTAATAACATACAAGGAGCTTTTTGTGTGGTGAGCAAAATTTAATATATCTAGCAAACAGACAATGAGGTGAGGGCGGAACATGAACTAAAATGGAGAAGCAAAGTAGAGCATTAGCGGCGTCACGCCGCTTCGCGAGTAGCCAATGTGCGGTACAAAGGGCTTACTGAGTCTTGGCCTTCTTGGCAGCCTGCTTCTTGGAATAAGTGCGCTGGAAGAACTGGATGAAGAGAAGGAGGTAAGACGAGAGCAGGGCGCAACCAAAGATGGCAGCCTCTTCAGTGCCAGCACAAGTGCCCCGGTGCGGGAGAGTCGGGTAGTAGCGCGAGGCGATGAGCTGGTAGGTACAGTAGTAGACAAATCCAAGGTCGATGATGAACTGGACGATCTGCAAGGTCGTGACATACTTCTTCCACCAGGGGTGGATGCCGCACGAGGCCAGGAAGTAGTAAAAGTACATGACGACATGGACAAAGAGGTTGAGCGTAATTACAACCCAGGATACAGAGGTGGCGCCATTGAGCTGAGTGAAGCACAGGACCATGGTCAGCGTGTGATGGTAGACGTGCAGGAACTGCAGAGGCTTCTTCTTTAGCGCCAGGAAAACCGTGTCGGTAAACTCAATCCACTTTGTCAGGTAGTTGAGGTAGTACAAGACCTCCAAGGGCTGGGTCCAGGCACGCACGTCGCACACGGAGTAGAACAGGCCACCCTCGGAGAGAATCGGCGCCAACTTCTCGACATAGAGGATCAGAAGACCAAGTGAGATAAGCGTAAGGAACAGGTTATGAGCCTGCGCCAGCCGGGTGAGCTTGAACGGTTTGCGCGAGCGCATAAGGTACTGAATGCCAAAGATGGTACCCAAGTAAACGACCATGCCCAGGCCGACCTCGCGCCAGGTTGAAAGGTGGCTCTCGCCGTTGACCCATCTCCACTGCGACTTGTCCTGACCAACCGCCTTGTAGACCTCAGCAAGCCACGCGTCGGGACTAAAGGGATTAAACGGCGATGCCGCCGTTGCTGCTGCTGCTGCACTCATGTCTGCGGGTATGCGAGAAGGGTAATTCGAATCGAATTGACGTCGTGACGGAGGAGGAACGCGTGAATACTTGACTTCAAGAGGAGAGGGAGGGAAATAGAAATTGCAGCAGCAGATGAGCAAACAAAAGGGAAAAAGAGAAAAAAAACCCCAAGTACAAGCAGATAAAAATTGACAAGAGGGGGTTTGTGTATATTAGCCGGATTACTCTATGTGACTCCGTTTGTGGGGGAGGAGAAAGATGGCAGCGGAGAAAGCTGGTAGGCGGGGACGAGGTTTCAAGAGAAGAGAGAACAAATTTCAGGTGGAGGACCGACAAGTGAAAAGCGCCTCTGGCTTCTGAGACCAACGCGGTGGGTTTTTCTTGTGCGTTGGTAAGCCCTGACTAGCACACAATGCTTGAGCGTATTCAGTGGCAAACACTCCCAAGACCCCCGCGCCGCCCAATGATCGGCTGCCGTCGTGCAGCTCAACTTTGATTTTCTCGCCCGCCCCATCCGCCCCAATTCTGTCCCCTTTGCGATCAAGGCGCGCATCTTCGAGTGCTGCCTACAATCCGCTCCGCTCCCACGTGAAAAAGAATATGGCCAAGTTTTCCTTCTGCAATATGCGGCCGAACCTCACACGCCACGTATGTCTGTAGTAAGCCACGCACAACCCCGCCCACGCTATATTTGCCAAATATGCAGCGCTAGTGGGCAATCCTATATACATCTCCTCGTTGCATGCACGCCTCAATTCAGATGGTGGCTTCGAGTGCAGTGCCAATGCGTGAAACTGAGAAACGGGGATGTTTCTTGCACGAAAAGTAAACAAATGCAGTGCTAGAACTTTGGATATATTGGGTGAGCATGCAGATTCAGAAATCGAGTAGTAGATGGTCTGGTCCCGATTGATTAGCAGTAAATTGTCGAATAAACGTGTAAACATGCTGTGGTAACTCAATCCCCCTAAAGAACTGCAATCCTAAAGTATACAGGCATTCAAAACTAGTACCAATGGACGCAGAATGTTAAACTACGTCTAAAAAAAGTGTGTTTAGGACGGAAATATTAAAGATGCTGGATGATGCTGTTGATATCTTGAATCCCTGCAACAATCGCAACATTTAATGCGAGTTGTTGGATGTGCGCCAGGTGGGCAGACGAATCAAAGGGATTGAAGTTAGATGTCGTAACAGCTAAACAGAGTAATCATTTTGAGAAGGCATACGACGAGGACTTGTGCAGCCAGGTATGTCATTCAGTGCAAAAGTCGCTTAGCATTAGCATGCCACCGACCAAACACGTGACTGGTCCCGATCGGTTGGCAGTTATCGTTTGCTCGTGCACTTTATCGTCACCATCGTTTTCAACTCGACTCTTTGGAAACAACCCTGGTTTGTGCTGC
>JANBUP010000187.1:0-11679 GCA_027579525.1 Coemansia furcata | reverse complement strand
AAGCAGCTTTGGCGACCGGCGGCTGCTGGTGGAGAAGTTCATCGAGGAGCCGCGCCACATCGAAATCCAAGTGCTGGCCGACGGCGTGGGCAACGTGCTGTGGCTGCCCGAGCGCGAGTGCTCCATCCAGCGCCGCAACCAGAAGGTCGTCGAGGAAGCTCCCTCCACGCACCTGGACCCTGACACGCGCCGCCGCATGGGCGAGCAGGCCGTCGCCCTGGCGCGCTCCGTGGGGTACAACAGCGCTGGTACGGTGGAGTTCCTGGTGGATAAGCACCGCAATTTCTACTTTCTCGAGATGAACACGCGCCTGCAGGTCGAGCACCCCATCACCGAGTCTATCACGGGCCTTGATCTCGTCGAGGAGATGATCCGCTCCGCCGCAGGCCTCCCCCTCACCACCACCGCCCAGGACAAGGTGCGCATGGACGGCTGGGCCATCGAAGCCCGCGTCTACGCCGAAGACCCCGAGAAGTTCCTGCCCAGCATCGGCACCCTCGTCCGCTACCAAGAACCCGCTGGAGAGAGCGTGCGCTGCGATAGCGGCGTTGCCGAAGGATCCGAGATCTCTGTCTACTACGACCCCATGATCAGCAAGCTGTCCGCCCACGGGAGCACGCGTGCCGAGGCGATTGCTAATCTGAGCACGGCGCTTGACCGCTATCTGATCACCGGCGTTACACACAACATCCCCCTTTTGCGCGAGGTCGTGGCTAGCCCCTCCTTTGCTAAGGGCCGCACCTCCACCAGCTTCCTCGCTGAGCACTACCCCTCGGGCTTCAAGGGCCACCGCCTCGATGAGCATTCGGCGCCGCGCCTGGCTGCTGCTACTGCTGCACTGCAGTATATTCGTAATGTACGCGACAACCCGCTATCAACAGAGGTTGAGTATGCGTTGTTGCTGCCGCAGCTGCGCGACGACGGAGAGGTCGCCAAGCTCGAGGCTCTTGTCACTTTGCAGCCACCACCAAAGGATGTTGCATTGAGCGGCACCAACGAGTTTACCGCCACCATCACGCTTGATAATAGGCCACAGACTCTCAGCTTTTCCATAGAGTGGAAGATCGACCAGCCATTCGCTGACGTCAAATACAAGAACGATACGGAGTCACTCCTCTTCCTGGCACCCCTGCCTTTGGGCGTGCACCTACAATTTAGGGGTACTAAATTCGATATTGACGTTTTGCGCCCCGACCAACGCCAACTCCTAAAGTTGATGAAGGAGAAGGAGAAACTCGATACGTCCAGACTGGTTCTGGCGCCTATGCCTGGTACCATCGTGTCAGTGGCTGTCAAGGTTGGTGACGTTGTGGCGGAGGGCGCCCAGGTTGCTGTTGTTGAGGCGATGAAGATGCAGAACGTCTTGCGCGCCCCACGTCCTGGCATCGTCAAAGCCATTAATGTTGTGCCGGGTGCTACGGTGTCTGGTGATGAAGTCTTGGTAGAGCTCTCTGACGAATAATTATCCCCCCCTTTTTTGTGACTTTATTGATTACATAAGAATAAAAACTACTGATCAATGATGTCATTTGAAAAAATAGGGCAAAGAACATTTCCTTTTAGTGAAAAAAAGATGACGACTATTGGCAACTAAAGTCTCACAAAATCTACAATTCAAAAAAGTATTTTGTTCTCCATGACATAATCTATGACATAATGACTGCAAGTAATTCGCTCATTCCCTGTTCGGCATGATATAAAAAAAAAGTGTTATTTCTCTCAACTTGCTTTATTTTCTTCTTCTCCATCATCCCATTCCCTACTCACTAGTCCTTTGTTTTGAATAAACACATCTGAAGTAAATATGTCTGACTATAAAACTGGTAATCTCAATATTAAATTTGATGAAAGAGATGGGAATATTGACGACCTCATGAGCAAAGTTAAAGTATTCTTTGAAACAACATTCCAGAGTTCTCTTGCAGATAATGCCCTCGACATGTTAAAAATTCTAACTTCTGATGATGAACACTACTTTAAGCTACGTGGCTGTGTTCTAATGGTCATCCACTGGCTGCCAGCTTATGATAATGATGATGATAATGACGATGATGATGATGATGATTATCCTACTGAGAAATATATCATTTCAGTGGTAGGAAATCTTATAATGAGTGATAAATCCACGGTCATTACTGAAAATGATTTTGAAACTGCTACTAGTGATGATTTTGATGCTATGGAAAAGAAATATCCCAATAGCAAAGAGACACTTTAAGTGATACCTGAAAAGTATGATGACGCTGGGCCTTGCGAGCGGTGAGTGAAATGCAGATCTCCCTTCTTGACACTATCCACGCTACACGGCAGAGTCATAATATGTGAGGACGTTTGCAGATGATGTTCATATGATGGTTTATTGGTTTATTTATAAGTTGTGGTGAGGCTATAAAAGAGGAAGCACTATGGCGTTGCTTCTGCTGGTTCCTCACTGAGAAAAAAAACTCTCAAAAATACTATATTCTCTAAACAACTACAACAAGTAGTCTATTTCGTAATGAATTACCTATTCCTACTGAATCCATATTGTTGCCCAATAGCCCCAGTCCACACATTCAGATTTTGGGGTGCTTGTTTTTATGCTCTGTTGATATAGCCCAGTTATACTTTTATCTAACAGCACTTCTATCAAATTCAGTAATACAGTTTAAAGTATATATGTAACCATGAATCTTCTAATTAGCAAACAAGTCATGCCACTAGTGTCCAAGATGATGTAAAAAAAGTATGAATCCAGGAAGTGGATTCCCATCAGGTAAAACTGTAATGTAGTTCCATGGATATCCTATTACAAGAATCTGTTGGCAGAGAAAGTGGAGTACCATTCTGAAATGCTGAATATTCACTGTCTCAATACTTGTATAACATTCTATCTCATTATATAATACTCGCCAACATGTCAAAACACTTCTATGATTGGACCTCTGGCCAAGTCATAGAGCCATGACAGGTTTTGATGTCTGAGTCTGGAACTATTGTTTCTGTTGCTGTCAAGGTTAGTGACATCGTGGCAGAGGGCACACAGGTCGCGGTTGTAGAGGCTATGAAGATGCAGAATGTCTTGCACGCCCTGTGTCTTGGCATCGTCAAGGCCGTAAATGTTGTGCCAGGTGCTACAGTGTCTGGCGACGAACTCTTGGTAGAGCTCTCTGACGAGTGACATCACTCTCATTGTGACATCACTGGATGCGTAAGAGAAAAACAGCTGATAATGATATCATTGAAAATCGGGAAAAGAAATGTTCTTTTTATGTATAATAGATGACGACTACATTTGCAATAAATCTCAAGTCACGCAAAACTACAATGCGAATAACAATAATTTGCTCCCCATGTCATAATCTCTGACATAATGACTTCAAGTAATTCGCACATTATTTCCTCTCTCGTTATTGTCTGTGCGACATATAAAAGAGAAATGATCTCTCTCTTCCCACTATTTTCTCTATATTAACATCTTATTCCTACTTACTAATCCTCTGCTTCTTTTTTGAACATAATCATATCTGAATAAAGTGAAAAATGTCTAGCAAGAATACTGAAGATTATGTCAATGTCGTCTTTAAGCTCGATGAGTATAATTATGATAAACTCATGACTGATATTATCAATTTCTTTGAACATACATTTGAGAAAACCCTCACTGCTTCAGCTCGTGGCCTGTTGACATCTCTGGTTGATGATGAGGAACATATTTATATGTTACTCGGCTGTGTTGTAAATGTCTCCATAGGGACACCAACAGAAAAACTTAATTATTATAGGTACTCCATTGTTGTCAAGGGGACACTTCATACAACGGATATTGAAACCATTACTAAAGATCATTTTATAAAAACTGATGATGCTACATACTGGGAAATTTGTGATTCAATTTCAGATATACCAGAGAAATTATATGAGTATCCCTACTAAATCATTGTTATTGGTCGATGGCTTGGTAAAGTACAATTCAGTTTACACGTTCTGATGGGAGTGTGCATTTATACACTATTAGTACAATTCAGATTCTACTTAGCGTTGTGGTATTCATTAATAATCTGTAACTAGCCATGCTGCCTCCGTCTTCAACTCAGGCACCCTGCACTCCATTGATCATGACATCTGCTGCACTCTGGCCTCAATCTCCTCCATTCCAAGTTGCACGACTAGTAATCTGTACTAAGATTCATTTATAGAATACTTATAACCATAGAGTTTCTAGTTAGTAAACAAGTCATACTACTATTTTTCCAAGTCCATATTGACAAGCATGCATCCAGCAAATGGACTCCATCAGGTGAAACTGAACTCTCATTCCGTGGATGTCCTGTCACAAGAAATTATTGGCAGAGAAAGTGGGGTACAATTCTGAAATGCTGCTTGTTGTTTCTCCTAAGCCAAATAGGCCAGATCACAATGATGCCTTGTATTTGGATACAGGTTACTTCCTGCAGAGGGCCATTTCAACCTTTGTGGCTGGCTCTGCTTAACAGAGCAGGCCTGCTGGCATTCAAGACTAGATCTCTCTCTCTCTCTCTCTCTCTTCTCCACAATTACAATTTTGTGTCTTTATTTAAATATACACTCTGAGCTGGTGACTATTTGAAGAGTCTCGTCCTGCACATAGCAGGACCACATAGTAAGTTAAACACAAATCCTAACTTCCTACAATGCTTCCCATTGCTGCTGTTACTGATGCTTATGCTCAGTGTGGAACACAGTCTATTGATGTTCACTTACTATGTGGTCCTGCAGTGTGCAAGAACAAGTCTCCAAACTACCAGCCCAAATGTTTATCTATTATAATAAAATATTGGAAAGTAGTTAGTGGAGAAGAGAGGGATCCAGTCTTGGATGCTAGCATGCATGCTCTGTTAAGCTGAGCATGCCACAAGGGTTGGGGTGGTCCTCTGCAGGAAGCCACCTGTATCCGAATATGAGGCACAGTTGTGATCTGGCCCAATTGGTCTAGAAGATACAACACCCAGCATCTTGTAAAGAAAATGGTCAGTGGGATCTTTGGCAACATCATCAGCCCCTTTGGCCAAATTGTCAGCCTACTGGTTACAGGCAAGGCTAAAAACTTTGAGGCATTGTTTAATATATTTATTGTGTCATAATAGGTGGCTTTTAGAGCTATGATGAAATGAAACTTGGTCATTTAAATAATGTAAACATGAGCTCTTTTCCGAATTTCTAAATTTTGCTAAATTTTTTAAACTTAATTTTTTGCCTTCCAGTTTTTGGACACATCAAATGCATGATGAATCCATCACGACGAATAACTCCATGTTCATAGGGGTGTACCGTGTATCCATTGCTGATGGCGATGGATGCATGGGGGCCCTTGGCTCAGTATCAGATGCACCCACAGAGTTAGATCAGGCTGGATCCATTGATAGAGCTGCACCACTGGTGCCATTGGATACACCTCCTGTGTCAGAAGCTGCACTCAGAGGCAGCAGGATGGACATAGTGAGGCAGCAAGGATATAGGGCATGCACTAAAAAGGATGGGATAACTGCTCTTGTAGGACAATGTTCATGTAACAGATTTGCGAGTTTGGAGCCAGCAGCAATAGCTGTGATGACACTAGGCCAAGGATCTGGCTTGTTTGCTGATAAAATATGTACCATCTTTTGACAGCTTAACTTCTGTTAGTGGCATGGCCTGTGGGTGTGAACCCTTGGTTTTGCCTGGCAGGTAAACCAGCCATTAATATGAGCTGGAGACTGGCCAGGATATGGCATGTGAATTGACCCCCACAAGGGACATTGGCTAGTATTTTTTTATATTATTCAATGAACTCAGATATCTCTCTAAATAATGTAAACATGCCTAAAAGAATCATAAGCAGATAAGCTAGAATAATAATAGAACAAATATTCTTACCTCTTCCATACTGGTATTGAGGCAATACCTTTCTACATGTTACTTTGAGGCATGTTTCTGGATATGACTACTTATGATAGGTACTCAGTGATAGAGATCTTGGTCCCTACTTCGAGACTGGCAATAGCCTCAGCAAAACTCTTGCGGTTCTCTTCACTCTGGTTCCTTATCATCTCCTCGCCATGGCAACAAGCACGGATTAAAATATAAACCTTGTCCGTTTGATATTGACAGGACATGATAACTTCACTTTTCTCAACAATGTCCCCATTTTGAATGACAACATATCGACAGGACTTTTTTGCAGTAGCCAATTCAATATCTATGTTACAGCTGATTGACTCAGTCCTCATATACCTCTTAACTAAGGTAGCCGTGCTATTGTTATCAAGCATGTCAGCAACAATGAAAGAATGCATGGTTGGTATTGTAATTGGATCCTAATGTGTTGAATGTATGTCTCTGAGCAAGATGTAGTTGGTTAGTGATGAAAATAAAAACTGAAGGTTCTCTTTTGCTTGCCTATTTATACCACTGATAGAAATCATGACCATATACATTTTCCATTCACAGAATAGCAGTACTTCTCAGCTGCTCATTTGCCCACTCCCAAGCTTTTGGCAGTGACGTACAATGAATTGCGTAATGAGCATGGGGCTATGTTCTTTCTCCAAAAGACAAACATTCTTTGTCAGCTTTACTCTGACGTCATTTACACAAGGCATGCCTGAGACCTGCTTCCCTTTATTCCTTTATGATGCACAAATGGGAGGGGACACAGGACTGCAATGGGTTGCATGTAAAGTGTTCTCTTTCTTCAATACAGTGCATGTCTTGTCCGTCCTCCTTTGCCCTTCTTTGTCACAATGCCAAAAGGCGACATATTTCTTTATTGCACACCCCAGTCTAGGTATATAAAGGAGCAAATGACGTAGTTTGTTTTTGCTCCATCTTTAAGTAAAAAGAATAATGGAGACTTGTGCCCTCATTGGGTTGTATGTTCAGCAAACAGCTGTTTTACATCCTTTAGTAGTTGCCAAGTCTTGCTTCTCCAATGGAATTCCTTTGAAGCAATGAAGAACAAGACCTTGCTTAACACTGCAAGTATGCTAGCAAGGTAGTGTGACCTATTATATATTGCATCATTGTCTTTTTGGAAAGTAAAGTGGTGACTTGCACTTTTATATCTTTCGCCTATCCATTGGTGAAGCAGAGGAGGGCCAACTCACATGAAACAAGGGCAGCTCTATGACGTAATTGTTAAAGTAAAATGGGTAGCCTCCCCTCTCCAATTTGGTATAAAAGAGACAAATTTCCTCTGATATTTTCCCCTACCAAAAGTATCAACACACATTATACCCACCAATTGAAATATATATACAACTCAGTATTAGCCAGCCATGCGCCAAACTTGATTTTCTGTATGCAACATCAACGATGATGGCAATTTGAGAAAGCCCAAATACTTGACATGGCCAATTGCCACTATTGAGGATATAGATGTCGCTACAGCAGAGTTTAAATTTGTCAGGCCTTGGTGGTATTACGCAGAGGGTAAGTTGATTGATAATGCCAGTCTCAAGGATATTCTGAATGCAAGTATTGAATGTCTTGATATTGTAGCAGTGTCAGCTTTCACGTGTCATCGTACAACTCTTAGTCGTTTGGTTGAATCTGATGGAAATGTTCTCAAAACAATCATAAAATCAGAATGTGGCATATGCCTTAATATCAAATCTTATACTCCCTAGGATGAGTGGAATTTAGGACCATTGCGGAGCAAATAAGTATATGATTGCTCTGTTGTCATTTGGTAATATTGTCACAGAATTGTCCGATCATCCCTTGGGTTGGTAGCTTTTAGGAGGAGTGGAACTTCGAACTGCATGTATGGTGCACAGAAATATATGAAGTTATCTGTGCGCAAGTTCTTTGTCTAGTTCTCTTGTTAACAATTCTACAATACAATCTCGATATATAACTTTCCCCATCATGTCTGAATACTTGTGCCCAGCTCTGATTGGACACCTGGTCATGTGATAGTGGCATGACAGGGGATGCCAAGTCATGGCCTTTTGGTTTTTTTGCATTCTTTGTAGAGCCTTGTGCCAAGTCTCCTGGCAAAAAACTGTCAAGAGAAATCGTACTGCTTTGCATTGGAAAAACAATGGGAATTCCCCTCCCTCCTCTCTCTTCCTTCATCCAATTCCAATTTATTTATTTATACAAGCTACACTCATACTAGTTTATTTTAACCAGCCTTTATTTAGCTACCATGTCTGGCCAATTGTCTCCAGCTCAGGTTCTTCCTGTCAATGTTCTTCGTTCGATTGTAAAGTGGGTAGCAAGAGAACAGAGGTCAGCCATTCATGGGGATAGACTCGAAATATCCAACTTAAAGGAGTTGATGTCCATGAGTTCAGCCTGGCGACAGGTGGCCCTTGAATTTATGTGGAAAAAGCTCAACCTCATCATTAGTCCTACGAATAATAAAGTGTGTCTTCGCCTTCCACAGTGGGCTGATGACCTTAGGTTGCCACCTAATGCCACAAACCTGGCCGAGGAAATTTATGTACAAGCTCCCATGTCTGCTGTTGTTAGTGGCGAGGCTCTAAGTATTCTGGTAAACTTTCTTGGTCACATTAAATGCTTTCCTATTGCTTGCTCAATTACTGCCATGGTGTTGGACTATGGAAGGCTGGACATTGATTCTAATGAAAACGCTATTGCTAATACTCTTGAGTATGCCAAGTTACTCAAATCAATAGCTCCAGCGGCAACAACAGTAAGTGTGAAATCTGATGGCCATAATGGACCTTGGACCGTATTACCCAGAAATGATGATCCCAACAATCTGGAGGATGGATTATTGAGAATATTTGCTGATGTGCTCTATGCTAATACAAAAGAAGCACAGATAGACACGTTTTCAACTTACATAAATAGCCCATCAACTATTGACTCGATTCCTCCGCTGTCATGGATTCGAGCATCTTGTACCAGAGCACCAGATCTATGTGCAGGCCTAGTGCGCAAATCTGCCACCACACTTCAATACTTGGATATTTGCAAGTGTGATACTAGCAAACTACTTTGTGATGAAAATGGTAAAGCTGTCATATACTCTAATTTGCAAAACCTGCAACTGTTTTTGTGTACACGTGGTGGTGCTGTGGCCAGTCCAGTGTTACCTGACACTGTACCATTTCCTGTGTTAAGGAGCTTGATACTTACCCAGACATATCCATTTCATGATAGTGTGGTATTCCGGGGAAACATCACAACCCTAGAGTATCTGGATATCTATTTAGACTATGATATTCTTGAAAGAATTTGTCAGGACCAGGTATTTGAAGGAAAACATAAGGCCTTGCAGCATATAGTGATCGACTGGTACAATGTTGATTGGAGTATGAACAGCCACCTAAAGCTTACTAAAGACACGTTCATGAAACATTTAGTATGTAATGCGAAAAGGTTAAAAATGTCTGATATACGTGTAGCCCGGGCTTGTATAGAAGCAGTGCAGCATGGCCAAGAGTTCCAGAATATCCAGATATTTGGAGGACGTGGACTTTATGTAGAGATATTTGAAATGTTATGCATGCTTAGGGCACTTCCAACCCTTGTTGACCTTAGGTGTAACATTAATCATCTGGGTCGTAGGCTTGAAAATATACCTACTGAGGAATTGTCAGACCACATAGTGTCTACATGGGGCGATGGAGAATATAACTTGCAAGTTTGGAATTTACATTCTGTTAACTCTGCAACAACTATATATATATTGTTATTGGTACTAGTATGTCCCCAACTTCGGATCATACGATTTAAACCTCGCAATGCTCAAGATTTTCAAGTAATGATAACTGATGCACTCAATAGTCAGTTATATAGAACATATAAAGCTCAGCTTATTAAGGTATTTGAACTTATTCGCGAGTAAACTAACTGTAGGATTCCTGAGCCTGTTGACTCAGGGATCTACTACACTTTAGGTAGATGGTGGCTGTGCAACCATCAAGTGGCATAGTCCACTATATCTTCTGGTGGGTTGTCTATTTAAGGAGCTGCCCACCAGCATCTTCTAGTAGTTTTGGCATTCTCACTTCTTTTACATACTTTAGTAGTCTTTATTAATACAGTAGGTGAAACGTGAGCTTTCAGGTACAACCTCCAGTACCCCTCCCTCTAGCCAAAACCTACACTAACATTGAGGAAATGGCCAAATGTGAAAACTAATATTATGTGTCCCTAAGGTAAAGAGAGCTTAGTAGCCCACATTTATTTTGATTTCAGAAAATAAACCTAAGATTGGGCTGAAAAGGCCATCTACCCAACCCAGAGGGCCGCCTGTCAGCTAAGCTACGTTATACCATATAATGTTATATAACTATCCCCATCTTATCTGAATACATGTGCCCATCTCTGATTGGCCTTCTGGTCATGTGATAGTGACACGACAGGGGATGACGTATCTTTGTTTTTTGCTTCTTTTACTTTTTGCTGAGACTTGCACATAGTCCTGTCGCAAAGAGCTGTCAAAGAAAATTTGGGCAGCTTTGCAATGGAAAGACTTTGGGAATTTCCATACATTCCTTTCTCCTTGCTCTATTCACCTCCTATCCTTTTCTCTCCACTGAGTAATTATATTTTTGCCCATTTCATTCAACCAATATCAACTGCCATGTCCAGCCAATTGTCTCATGCTCAAGCCCTTCCCGTCGATGTTCTTTGATCAATTATTAAGTGGGTAGTAGGAGAACATTGTTCTCCCTTCGTAATTAATAACTGCAACGTGTCTCACTTAAAGGAGCTACTGACAGTGAGTTCGGCTTGGCGACAGGTAGCACTTGAATCCCTGTGGCAAGAGGTTAGACTGGGCGTTGGGGCTATGACTAGTAAAGCACAACTCAACCGTCCAACATGGGTTAAATCAAATTTGCTGCCACAGTATGCCGCAAAGTTGGTTAGAACAATACACTTTTTTGTCCCCTTGTCTGGTATTGTCCGCGGAGATACTTGCAAACTTCTGATTGATTACCTTGGTCCTATTAAGTACCTTCCTTTAGCCAATAATCTCAAAGTTACGATACATGACTTTAAGGATCACATCAATGTGACAAGCAACCTCGTCATTGCCAACACCCTCGAGTTTGCCAATCTAATCAAGTCATTGGCTCCCATGGCAACGACAGCAAATATGATATGTGATAATAAGTCTTGGGAACTGTACGGTCACAACGAAACAGTTCAAGGGTTCAATGAGGATGTGTTAAGGACCATTGCAGATGTGTTTTATGTCAATACGAAACGTGCAAATCTTGACTTGCTTAGTGTCAATATTAGTAACCAATTGACTATTGTCTCCATTCCAACACTCTCCAAGGTTAGATATCATTGTAGGGGAGTGGCAGACATGGGTATAAGCTTGATACACAAGTCGACCAGTACTCTTCAGTATTTGGATATTGAGCTACATAATGCCAATACGCTGATGTGTGATGTAAATGGACAAGCTGTTGCATACCCGAATTTGCAACACCTGAAACTGGGTGGATGTGTCCGCAACAGTGCTGATAAAAACAATGTATCAGCTGAGATGATCCATTTCCCTGTATTGAAGACTTTGAGATTAAACAGCCAGTATCCATTTAATGATGATGTTGTATTCCGAGGCAACAGTGCCACGTTAGAGTACCTGAATATATGTTTGGAATATGATGATGTTGTCATGCTTAATCAGAAACGGGTGTTTGAGAACAAGGACAGGGTCCTGCGGCATGTATATATTGATAGGCTCCA
>JANBUP010000186.1:0-11761 GCA_027579525.1 Coemansia furcata | reverse complement strand
GCAGTAAGGTCGGAGGCGATTATCGCGTTGGCCACGATTTACAGCCAGGTATTTGAGGAGCTCGAGCAAGGAGCGGCAGCAGCGCAGGCCAAGTGGGGCAGCATCCCATCGACAATATATATGCTCCGGTACATCAACGACCCGGACATCGACTCTAAAGTGGAGAGCATATTGACGGGTGCCATTCTCAATTTTGCAAAGATCAAGGACGATCGGTCGCGGTGCCAGCGGCTGCTCGTTGTATTTGACAGCCTGACCGCCATGGCGCGTAGTGGGTTCTTTAGCTACATGCGGCGTCAGCAGGACATTATCCGACTTACCGATATGTTCCTGGCGTTGTGCGAGAAGCAGAGCGGCGGTTCAACGGCAGACAATGCTGGTGAAGCGATTGACCAGCAGTTACGTATGCTGGCGGTCAAGATTGCGGCGTGCTTCCCCGACAAGGCCAAAGTGGAGAGTGCGCTGTCGCAGCTGTCGAATTTGCATGATGCCGAAGTCTATAAGAGCCTGCGCGAGACCATGGATCCCAAGAACGACATAAAGGCGGTGCGCAAACACCAAAAGAGCTCCTTGAAGAGATTATCGACATTGGCGCCCAGCTTGCTGGATACCACGGCTCCTCTGTGGAAGTGTGTGGGGCTGACGACGATCAACCGCGCTCTAGTTCCGTTCCTCATCGAGCACGTCTCTGGTGGTGGGAGGTTTGTGGCGGCGGCTGAAGTCCTTGTATCGTATATCACCAGCGTGTTTCCCGAGATGCTGCGTTCCAGCTCGGCAGAACTCTTCGACGTAGCTGCGCTGCAGGTGGCCGACACGACGACGACCGAGGAGAGGCTGGTGTTGATGGTCAAATTCGCCAAGGCCATTCCAAAGTCAGTGCCACGTAGCACGGAGTTGGAGAACAAGCTGGCGGCGTTTGTGCGCACCGGTAGCCTGAAGCAGGCCAAGTATGCAGCCTATTTGATTACGCAGATGGACGGTGCCCAGTCGCTGTGTGCGGCCCTGACTGGCGATGTTGTTGACAACTTGGATAATCGCCATCTGGAGCGTCGCGCACCGTCGTTTGCCGCATTGTCTCGGTTTACGCAGTATGCGCCCAACGCGTTCTCTACGTACTCGGACCGCGTGAGTCAGTTCCTGGTACAGAGCGTATTGCTGGCAGGGCCTGTGGATGACAGCGCGGATGAGTCTGATGATTGGGTGTCGCGCGAGGCGCTGGGCGAGGCAGGAGTGACTAAGGTGTATGCAACCAAGATCCTCACGAACTGGCTGCTGGGCCTGGAGCGGCAGGCGCTTACACGCGACGGTGTGCAGCTGGTGCTTGGTACGCTGCGCCAGCTGGTGCGCAACGGCGGGGCAATGCAGGAGGGCGGAAGCGTGCGCGAGCGGCAGCACTTGCTGCTGACTGCAGCTGGGTGCCTGCTGAAGCTGGCGGCGGCAGGGCCTCACTTCGAAAAGGTGCTGAATACCGCCGACGTGCTCAGCCTGGGCCTCGTTGTGCAGAACCCGTGCTACGAGGTGCGTTCGACGTTTCTGCTGAAGAAGCTGCTGCCGGCGCTCGTGGCGCAACGCATCCACGTGAGATTCATCCCGGCGGTGTTCCTGGTGGCTTATGAACCGGAGCCCGCAGTGTGCGAGAACGTGCGGCATGCGGTGGAGCAGCGACTGGCGCTCATGCGGCCGACACCCGGGTCGCCGTCAGTAGTGGAGGACAGCATCTGCCGGCTGCTGTACGTGCTCGCCAACCACCCGGACTGGGACGATGCACAGCCGCTGGCGACGCTGGAGCTGTTTGCGCCGTACTTGGAGTTCTACATCAGCTGCGTGTGTCTCGCACAGAACGTGTCGCTTCTCTTCTGCTACGCGGGCGAGATCAAGGCGTACCGCAGCCGGGGCGGTGGTGACGCGGCGGTGGTTAGCCACAGGCTGTATATCTTGAGCGAGCTTGCGCAGTACTTGCTCCGCGAAAAGAGCTTGGCGGCTAACTGGCCCGTCAACGTGTATCCGGGGCGGCTGAGCTCCCCGGCGGATATCTTCGAGCCCTTGGCGGAGGCTGAGAAGGCGGCCATGCCGCGCACGCCGTTCCTCGACCCGGAGTTTGTTATGCGGCGCGCCAAGGCCCCGGCTGCCAGCAAGCGCAGCCGTGCCAAGTCGAATGCTGCTGGGGCAGCCAAACGCCGCCAAAAGCCCGCCGCTGCTGCTGCTGCTGCCGCGGCTAGTCGGCGCAAGGCCAAGGGCAAGGCGCCTGCGAACGACGACATGGATGAGGACGATGAGGATGAAGTCGATGAGGACGAGGTTGCCGAGGATGTTGAAATGTCTAGCGTTGCCGAGACCAGCGACGACGAAGAATAGTAGTAAAATTTAAGTCTTGATCTATAAATCCAACTATCTCAACGCGCTTGGGCGCGTAACCGAGCCCATCGTGAGCCGTGCGCGTATTCGCGTTTGCGACAGTTGATCAGGCTTTTGTTGGTGCGTTTATATTTATATTTATATTTTTGTTTTGCGAAGCATTTCACATTCGCATTTGTACCTTATTTACTATATATAACTCGGTATGAGTGGCGGCGGCAGTCAGAATTCCAAGTTTGGTACAATGTCGTCTGCGCGCGGGCGGGGAGGTGGCCGAGGCGGTGGCAGGGGCCGAGGTGGTGGTGGCGGGTGGTCCGGGCGCAAGCAGCAGCAGCTACCGTTTGGCGGGGCGGATATCGAGGACGGCGAGACGCTAGATGCGTTTTTCCCTGGGCAGGGGGAGGGCGACGACCAGGTCAGCAGCATGGGCAACCTGGATGCCAAATACGAGGACGTGCGGGCAAACGACGAGATCGACGCACTCCTCGGGTTTCCGCGGCACCAGCAAGGACCGCCGCGGCTCGGGTGGATGGTGAACATGCACGCGACGTCGGTGGCGGACGTGGAGCGCAATTCGACGAAATCGGCGGTGGACTATTATTTCCTGGAGGCTGATGGCGGGTCGTTCAAGTGCACGGTGCTGTTCAGCCCCTATTTCTACCTCGTCTGCGACGCGCGGGAGGCCGAGGTGGGCGATTGGGTGGCGCGCCGGTGGGAGCGGCTGGTGGAGCGCTTCGAGGTCTGCGAGCGCGAGGACCTTGGGCTGGCTAACCACCTGGCGGGGCGGCGGCGGCGGCTCGTTAAGCTGGTGTTCCGCAACGAGCACGATCTGATGGCGGTGCGGCGCGAGCTGCAGCCCATGGTTCGGCGCAACGAGAAGCGTAGGGACCTCGTGCATGCGTACGAGGCTGGGGCGCGCGAGCTCGAGGACTGCGTGCTGGAGATGCGCGAGTTCGACGTGCCGTACTATCTGCGCGTGGCCATCGACAAGAACGTGCGCGTGGGGCTCTGGTACGATGTGTGCGCTGACGCTGGCGAGATCTCCCTGGCGCTGCGCCCCGACCTCGTGCAGCGTGCTGATCCCGTTGTCCTGGCATTCGACATCGAGACAACGAAGCTGCCGCTCAAGTTCCCCGACGCCGCTAGCGACATGATCATGATGATCTCGTACATGATCGACGCACAGGGGTATCTCATTACTAACCGCGAGGTCGTGTCCGAGGACATTGAGGACTTTGACTACACACCGACGGCCGAGTTTCTGGGTCCCTTTGTTATCTTTAACGAGCCTGATGAGGCTGCCGTTATCCGCCGCTTCTTTGCGCACATTAGGGAGGCGCGGCCCACCGTCCTGGCTACGTATAACGGCGACTCGTTCGATTGGCCGTTCGTCGACACAAGGGCCGCCCATCATGGCATTGATATGAAGGCGGAGATTGGGTGGTATCGCGACGACGCGGACGAGTACAAGTGCCGGACGTGCGTGCACATGGACTGCCTGCGGTGGGTCAAGCGCGACAGCTACCTGCCCGTGGGGTCGCAGGGTCTGAAGGCTGTGACGACGGCCAAGCTCGGATACAACCCCATGGAGATCGACCCCGAGGACATGACGCGGTTTGCGGCGGAGCAGCCGCAGACGCTGGCGCAGTACTCAGTGTCGGACGCCGTGGCGACGTATTATCTGTATATGAAGTATGTGCATCCGTTTATTTTCTCGCTGTGCAACATCATTCCGCTCAACCCCGACGACGTGCTGCGCAAGGGCTCGGGCACGCTGTGCGAGACCCTGCTCATGGTCGAGGCGTTCAACGCCGGCGTCGCTATCCCCAACAAGCACGCCGACCCGCCGGAGCGCTCCTGGGACGGCCATCTCGTCGAGACCGAGACCTACGTGGGCGGCCATGTGGAGGCCCTGGAGGCCGGCGTCTTTCGCAGCGACATCCCCATGCACTTCCGCATCGACCCCGCGGGCGCCCAGCGGCTCATCGACGAGCTGGACCGCGCGCTGCGGTTCAGCATCGAGGTGGAGGGGAAGCTGAAGATGGAGGACGTCGAGAACTACGACGAGGTGCGCGCGCAGATCGCCGGGCGCCTGGCGGACCTGCGCGACACGCCGGTGCGCAGCGAGGGCCCGCTCCTCTACCATCTGGACGTGGCGGCTATGTACCCGAACATCATTCTGACGAACCGCTTACAACCCGACGCCATTGTCACTGAGGCCGTATGTGCCTCGTGCGATTTCAATGTGCCCGGGAAGGAGTGCGACCGCCGCATGCCGTGGCTGTGGCGCGGCGAGTATTTCCCGCCTAAGCGCAGCGAGGTCAGCATGCTGCGCAGCAAGCTGCAAGGCGAGATGTTCCCCGCCGACGGACGCGCGAAACCGGGTGCACCCCTGCGCACGTACGAGCAGCTGTCGGTGGCGGACCAGGCCCTGGAGCTGAGGAAGCGCGTGACGGACTACTCGAAGAAGGTGTACCATAGGCTTAGGGAGACCCGGGTGGAGGAGCGCGAGGCTGTGGTGTGCCAGCGCGAGCATCCGTTTTATGTGGACACGGTTAGGAATTTCCGCGACCGACGCTACGTGTACAAGGGCCTGCACAAGAAGGAAAAGCGGCGGCTCGACGACGCGCTTGCGGCCAGCGACCATCCGATGATTGACTCTGCGAGGAAACTCGTTGTGCTCTACGACTCTTTGCAGCTCGCGCACAAGTGCATTCTGAACTCGTTCTACGGCTACGTCATGCGCAAGGGCGCCCGGTGGCACTCCCTGGAGATGGCGGGCGTTGTGTGCTTGACGGGCTCGCGCATTATCCAGATGGCTCGGCAGCGCGTCGAGCAGCTGGGGAGGCCGCTGGAGCTGGACACAGACGGCATCTGGTGTGCGCTGCCGAAGACTTTCCCCGAGAACTACTCGTTCAGGCTGCGCGACGGCAAGGGCAAGTTCGGGATTTCGTATCCGTGCACTATGCTGAACCACCTGGTATTCGACAAGTTCACTAACCACCAGTACCAGGACCTCACAGACGCGGCGACGCATTCGTATGCGGTGCATTCCGAGAACTCGATCTTCTTCGAGGTGGACGGGCCGTACCGCGCGATGATCCTGCCGTCAAGTAAGGAGGAGGACAAGCTGCTGAAGAAGCGATACGCGGTGTTCAATAGTGACGGGTCCCTGGCCGAGCTCAAGGGCTTTGAGGTGAAGAGGCGCGGCGAGCTGAAGCTCATCAAGATCTTCCAGTCCCAGATCTTCAAAGTGTTCTTGCAGGGAAAGACGCTGGACGAGTGCTATGCAGAGGTGGCGCGTGTGGCGGACCAGTGGCTGGACATTCTGTTTTCGAAGGCGCGCAACCTCCCGGACAACGAGCTGTTTGATTTGATTACGGAGAACCGCAGCATGAGCAAGGCGCTGGAGGCGTACGGCAGCATGAAGTCGACGTCGATATGCACGGCTAGGCGGCTGGCGGAGTTTCTGGGAGACGAGATGGTCAAAGACAAGGGCCTCGCGTGCAAGTTTGTTATTTCCCGGCAGCCCCGCGACCTGCCCGTGTCGGAGCGCGCGGTGCCCGTGGCGATTTTTGCGGCGGAACCCACCATCCGGCGGCAGTTCCTGAGGCGGTGGCTGCGCGACTCTGCGTTGGAGGACGCCGATATCCGCGATATCCTCGACTGGGACTATTATCTGGAGCGGTTTGGCAGCGTGATCCAGAAGCTCATCACCATCCCGGCAGCCATGCAGGGCGTGGCCAACCCCGTGCCGCGCATCAGGCACCCGGACTGGCTCAGCAAGCGCGTGGCGGCGGCGCTCAGCAAGCACAAGCAGCGGCACATCACCGACGTGTTTAAGAAGGTGTCCAAGGAGGAGTACCTGCTGAAGGCGGCCGACGAGGACGCGCAGCATGCCGACATGGAGGACTTTGGCGTGCCCGGGGCAGCGGGAGGAGCTGCCATGGCAAAGCCCAAGACGGGCGTGGCGCGCAGAGCAGCCAGGCGCGGCGACGCAAAGGCGGAGCTGACGGTGGAGGGCGTCGGGCAGCGGCTGGCGCAGCTGGGAGTGGGGCCGAGCCCATCGGACGGGTACGCGGCGTGGCTGCAGCACGCGAAGCAGGCGTGGACGCTTCGGCGGCAGCTGCGGGCGCTGCGGCTCAAAGCAGCCAATGACGGCGACACAGCCGATGCTCATATTCCGCCCCCGGGGGCGGAGGGGGGTGGGATCGGGCAGTTTTTCGGGCGCACGCATGCGTCGCTGACGCGCAGCGTGTGGCACGTGCTGCAGTGGGCGGAGACGGACACGCCGGGGGAGCTGAAGGCGTGGGTGCTGGTGGGCACGCAGGTGCAGGCGGTGCGCGTATCTGTGGCGCGCACGCTGTACGTGACGTCGACGGGGGCGGCGCGGGCGGAGCTGGCGGGCAGCCGGTTCTTTGCGGAGGCGCGCATGGTGCTGCCGCGCGCCACGCAGGCGGCGCACGTGTACCGGTGCGTGATGGCGGAGGCCGAGTACACGGCGTTCCGCAGCAGCTGGGCGGCGTTCTTCGCCCACCCAGCCATCGGCGGCGTGTACGAGACCGAGATCACGGCGCTTGATCGCGCGCTGATCCAGGGCGGCGCCACCGTGTGGCTCAGCGCAGCGGCGCGGCGGCGGGGGCGGGCCGACGTGGTGGCGCTGGACGACCTGGACACGCGGCGCTCGGCGCTGACGCAGCCCGCGGGGGCGTGGGGCGCGCGCGACCTGAGCTACGCGCTGCTGTACCACGCGCGGTCGGCCGACGCGCGCCGCCACGTGTTTTCGCTTGTGCTACCGTATGCAGGGCGCGGCCACGTGTGGGTGGTGGATGCGGCGCAGCAGGCAACGCAGCTGCAGATCCCCAACCTCGAGCGCCTCTACGCGGAGAGCCGCGCGTCGGCGCCGGCCGAGGGGGGCGCCTTTGCGTACCCCGCCACGATGGAGTTTGCTACGCAGGCGTTTGCCACGGTGGCTGGTGCCCACCGCGCGCTGAATGCGGCGCTGGCGCGGTGTGCGGACGAGCGGCGCGTGGTGCTTGTGGTGCAGTCGCCCGTGGCGCCGCGTGTCCTGCAGCGCAGCGTGCGGGCGATGGGCGACTTCCCCGTCATCGCCGTGCCCGTGCATGCGGCTGACGGTGCGCTGCCGGCGTTTGACTGGCAGCGCCACGCGTGCCGCCGCATGGTCGCCGCCGTGCTCAGCTGCGCGCAGTGGGTGGAGGAGCGCGTTGCGCTGGCGCAGTACGCCGACATGCCCGTGGGCAACATCCCCGGGGATGCGCCGCTGTTTCTGGCGGACGTGTTCTTTGCGCGCAAGCTCTCCCTGGCCAAACACGTGCTGTGGTGGTCGCCGTCGGCGAGGCCCGATCTGGGCGGCCGCCAGGACGACGAGTTTGCCGTCGAGGACGCTGCTGCTGCCTCTGTGGAGACCAATGCGCAGGGCAGCTACGCCACCGCCTGCGCCGAGATCGAGATCAGGGGATTAGCCGTGAACACCATCCTCAAGGCGCCGCTGGTCAACGAGCTCGAGGGCGCGTTTGGCGTCTTTGGCTTTGACGCAGCTTCCGCCGCCCTGGACGACGATGACGCCCCGCCCGCAGCCGCTGGTGGTGGTGACGTGGTGGCCAAAGATGCCGTGGGGCTGTGGGCGGCAGCGGCTAGCGGCGACGTGCCGGCGTCGACGTTCCAGCTGCTGCGCTCGCTGCTGCGCGGGTGGAGCGTGGAGGTAGCCGAGCGGCAGAACGCATTCGCCGAGATGATGACCGAGCACGTGTTCCGGTGGCTGACGCGCCCGGCGTCGCACCTCTACGACCCGGCGCTGGCGCGGCTGGTGCGCGTGCTGATGCGCAAGGCCTTTCTGCAGCTGCAGGCCGAGTGCCGCAAGCTGGGCGCCACCATCGTCTACGCCAACCTGGACAAGCTCGTCATTACGACGGGCAAGGCGTCGGTGCCCGCGGCGCAGGCCGCCGTCGACTACATTGCGCGGGCTGTGATGGCCAAGCCGCTTTTTGAGCATTTGGTGTTGAATCCGCTGCAGTACTGGACGTTCCTCTTGTGGATGAACCAGGACAACTACGGCGGCGTCGTGGCGCAGGACGGCGAGCCCCGCATCGAGATGCTGTGGGGCGTCAAGGAGTATTTGCCTCCGCTTGTGCAGACCCAGTTTGAGCTCGTCGTTGCTGAGTTCATCTACAAGCTGGCTGCCTTCCACGACCAGCTGCGCGCGCGCAACCCGCATGTGGCACAGCCCCAGGGCGTGGAGGCCATTGAGGACGACGACGAGGGTAAGCCGGGGGAGGACACGGTGGCTAAGGGCGCGTTTTATAGGCGGCTGATTGGGCAGCATTTCACGCGCAAGCTGCTGGACGCCGTGCCGCGCATCCGCGACGCATGCACGGGGCAAGATGAGGAGGCCTTGTTTCCGCGCCTGCCGGGATCCAAAATGCATGGGACGGGGGCTGCGGCTGCGCTGGAGTTTGTGAAATATGTATCGGCGGTGTTTGCGCTGGATGTCCCCGCGACGAACTTTGTGCGCATCATGCGCCGCAACCTTTTGGTGCTCCTCGACGTGGGGGAGTTCTCCGATGTTGCTACTTTTGTCGACCCTTGTGCGCGCCTTGTTTTGGCGCGTGTTGTTTGCGATTTCTGTAACTATTGCCGCGACATGGATTTCTGCCGCGACGCCGACCTCCTCCCCACCCCCCAGGGCCTCCCCGAGTGGGAGTGTCTGGGTTGTGGGGGCGCCTACGACCGCGTGCGCATCGAGGAGCGCCTCATTGAGCAGCTCCAGGCCCTGCTGCTGGCTTTCCAGATTCAGGATCTGGTGTGTGGGAAGTGTCGCCTGATGAAAAAGGACAACTTCTCCGTGCAGTGCATGGCCTGTGCCGGCAAATACCAGGCGGTTGTGAGGCCTGAGGACGTGCGTAGGCAGATCGCTGTCTATCGTGATGTCGCTGAGCTTAACCGCCTGCCCATGCTCCATGACCTGGCTAAATGGGCAAACGACAACAGTGGAGGCAAACAATTGTAACCCCACAATACTAAAACTTTAGTATGGATCGGTCGGGCCAAAATCGACATTTTTTTTGTTATGTTAATTTCTCGTTATATATCTTTATTGTTATGATGGCGGCTGAATTCGATATCACCTATGATCTGGGCGCTTACGCTCATTTGGATGCTGTGGCGGCGAATCCCGAGCTATTTCTCGATCGCTATTTTGCGCAGCATTTCTACGGTACGTATAACAAATATAAAATTTTCCAAAAATTTCAAACTATATTTTTTTTACTAATATCTCTTCCTATAGCCAAGCCCGTTGCTTGCAAGCGTAAGCACGAAGAGTCGGAAACCCCCGAAGCCACTCCAAGAGAATGGCAATACGTGCGCATGGCACCCAACAAGCAAGTATCAAAAAAAAAAAACGTATATATAAAAGGTATTATTATTAATCATCTTCATTTTAGGCTATGCACTGTCGGCGTTGCCCGAGAGCACCCGCTGCTGGATCCCGAGATGAGCGAGGAGGTTGGTACCGTATGCAAAATAGAGTTTGCGCCTTCTGTCAAGTCCAGCCTCATCCAGGGCAAAGCCAAGAAGAATTCGCTCAAGCTCATGCCTGACACAAAGATCTGCACCGTCACCACAACCACGGGCAAAGAATTCGTCGTGCGCGCAGCCGTCCGCGGCCTCCTAATGGAGTGGAACACGCGCCTGGAATCCGAGCCCCAGCTGCTGGCACAAAGCCCGCATTTGGCGTTCGTTGCTATTATTAAGCCGCCGACTGACGACGATGCGCGGATACTTTCCGAGTGTGTAGCAAAGATAGATTAGAAATAAAAGTCTAGCAGATGGTGGCTGACATTGAACCCGAATAATGACACGAGGTAGGCCACCGCTATAAACGGAATAGTGTACAGGATGCTCTCCTGGTGGTGGAGAAACGGCAAAGCCTGGAGCCCCAGATACGTCGTGAACACGTATGCCGCCCCCGCCAGGGCGCAGAGCGTGTTGCCGAGGAACAGGGAGACCCACGCCGTCTTCATCAAAATGGGCAGGAAGCAGAATTGGACCACATAGGCAAGTGCAAAGAACGTAAAGAACGCGTTACAATGCACGTCGAACGCATACAGCCACTCCACCTGCTGGTCCGCCACATGCACGTTCTGGTGCCGAAGGAACCGGTTCGCCACCAGCCACGTAAGCGTAGCCAGCACAGCCCCCGCCAAAAGGTAATTGACAACGAGGAGCTGCAAAAGCGCCTTGAGAAAGCCCCTAGCCCCCGCGCCGTACACCATGGAGTAGGCGGCTGTGGCTGTGACGAGGCCTAGGAGCTGTAGGATGAGGAATGCTGGGTCGTCGCGCGCCCATTGGTTCTTCGTCTGCTTGTGGTAGTATATGTTGCGGTATACGCGCTTGGGACTCACGAGGAGGTAGAGCATTTGCCACGCTGCGAATTCAAAGTCTAGCTGCCGCCAGTGGAATAGCCGCCGCCATAATGCTGACCTGTGTATGCGTGGAAACCGCCGCCGCCGCCGTGGCTGGCTCCCCGTGCCGCCGCCGGGAAGCAACGCGAGGGGCTCGCTCAATGATGACATTATATAGTGAAATTGTGAAATTGGTTTTTGACAAAAAGAAAGGAAGGTATCCTTGAAAGTGAAAGTCTAAAGTCTCTGTGGGCTTGCTCGGGCGGGCGGCTCGAGCCGATCGATCATAAAGGTCCTCATTTTTAGTATCGCTTGGGGGAGATAGCATTCACACTCCTCTTTTTTATTTTCCAATAATCACCCCTTTTAATTGAAAATTTATCAAATGGCTGTCGAAAAAAAGATCCCGAGTGAGGAAATCGTCAACGATAAGGTCAGGCAACTACATTTTGAGACCCAGCCACTGCTACTTTCAACGGTGTAAACCTTGAGGGTCAATTCGAATTTTTGCTAATACTTTCGTTTTTTTTTTTGTAGTTTGACCAGGCAACCGCCAACCTCCTGATAAAGACCGGACTTGGTCTGAGTATCGGTATTGTCGCGTCGGCGCTCTTGTTTAAGCGGCGGATGTGGCCCGTCACTTTCTTCACTGGTGCCGGCGTTGGTGCTTCGTATGCCGACGCTCAGAGGATCTTTGACTCGGTTAGCTCGCTTGGACGCCCCGCAGTCACTAGCAACAACACCAATAACGCTGCGTAGACTAGTCCTCTTTTTTTCGCCCTTTTTTTTTACCAAATTGTATCTTGTCCGCTACACATAACTGTCGTCTACCCATATCGTGGGCTATCTGGTATTACGCACTTGAGACAGGGTTGGCTGGGGAATGTGTATCTTTCTCTGTTAACAATGCCTAGCGACGCTGAACATATCGAGTTTTTCAAATGCTTCCCGTTATTGCTCCCAATAACGCTGACTCCATTGCA